>VZTV01053080.1:33974-54792 GCA_013400875.1 Anhinga rufa
AAAGGTCAGCAAGGAGGTGGGGATCTCCATCCTTGAAGCCTTTCAAGACTCGAAAAGACAAAGTCATAGCCAACCTCATCTAGTATTGGCAACAGGCCCATCTCAAGCTGAATGGGATTAGAGACCTCCAAAGGCCTCTTGTAACCAAGGTTTCTATGATTCTAGTGCACTTGTGCCACATACTCTTCTCCTCCCTGTTCCTGGCCAGTACTGGCATCTCCCCGCCATGGCAGCAGCACATCCCTCCTTCCTACACACGCCAGTGCCCAGGCTCCATCCCGCACTCTTCACAGGGTCGGGCGTGCCACGAGCGGTTCAGAAACAAGCATGTGCTGATCGGCTCTCCGGATACATCTGGACTGATCTTTAATCACCTTCCCTGCAGCAAGGATGTGAATTTAGTTCTCCCTCCTACTGACCCACTGACTTTTATAAAAATTCATAGAAACTTCAGGCCTTTGAATTCTCCACATCGCTCAAATTGGGCTGAAACTGACCTTAGAAGTTAAGGAGTTAATTGCGGAGATTGAAAGACAGTTCCATACGCTTTGCTTCCTTGGGAAATCAGGGTAAAACCAGGGCTGCAGTGGATGTCCAGGGATCATCCAATCCATCCCGCAGTCCCTAAAGGATCCCCTGCAGATGCATCATTCCTGACAGATGACTGCCTAACTCGTTCTTCGAGACAGCTTCAACAATCCTCCTGGTGGAATTTTTTTTTGGGGGAGCAGGAGACACTAGTAAAGTGTTGTACAAGGTCTAACGTGACTCTTTCCAAGTGCAGTTTAAGGCTCTTGTTTACCACAATTCAGAAGAGAGATTATTCCTTTCCCTCTTCGAAGCAGCCTTGTGCATATTTGCAAACTGCTACGACAACACCTTCTTCAGGCCAAACAGCCAAAAACGTTTCAATCTTCTGGAGACTGTTGGTTTTCGACTCACGACTGGTTTTGTTGATCTTCTGTCAAGTCTCTCCGCTTGTCCCGTGGTGTTTTTGAAGCCCGCTGCCCAGAAGCGTTGGAGCTTCAGGCTGGCATGCTGCGTCAGCCACTCAGTGCAGCAGGATCACACCACACACAGCCTCTTTCTGTTTATACACCTTGGTACGTTTGTCTTTTTCCACAAGCAGAATATTGCCATCTCACATAATAGTTTGTGATTCACAGACAGATCCTTTTCTGAGAAGCCAACACATCCTCATCTTCTGTTCTTCATCTGGTTTTATGCACTAACTTACTCCTATTTAAAAAAAAAATTTGCAACTGATATTGAACTGCTCAGATTTGTTAGGGCCACCTGGAATTCAATGCTCTTTGCAGCCCTTCCAATTCAACGTCATCTGCAAATGTAGCAGACATGCCCCCCCTTCCTTCACCTGGGTTAGTCAATAAAGCCCCAAATACCACCGGACCTTTGGCAATTTCTAGAGAAGCACGCTCACTACGTATTCTACTTTGTTGATGAGCCACCAGTAAGTAAATGCCAATTTTAACACAATTAAGTTTGTGGAAATACAAGACTTGGTCCCTGCGTTCTCCCTGCTTCACCTGTGGTGGATTTTGAAAGCAGAACCTGCCTGCTGGCTTCTGGCCCCAGGAAGACTGGAGAACATTATTTTCCTAGCTTCTAGGCAAAGAAGTTTTGCTCAGCACAAAGGGCAGATGAGGACAAAATGATTTGTAGCAGTAAGTGGAGAAGCATAGTTTTTCCTAGTGCCAAAGTCCCCCTCCCACAGTACTTGTTGCCCATTGACACAGAAGACACCAGCTGAAGCAGGGGACAAGTGAGACAACGCCCAAAGCCAGGGAGAGAAGGCTCTCTGCTTCCAGAAGAGGAGGAACACTACAAATACTGCCTCTCCTTTGCCTGCAGATGTGGGTAATTCACCACCTTTGTTAAGTACAGTTATCGCACTTACTCATTGGATTTACCCACATGGACTATTTGGGAGCTCCACTTCCCTGGCATGCATCCAGCGCACACAGAAGGTTTCCAAAGCAAGGCTGTCAAGTGCTACAGCGCATTTCCAAACAGGGATTTTTCAGAGTCCATGGAACACTTCCGTGAAATAGCTAAAGATCCCTCCAATGCCAGATCCATCCTTGCCAAGCCCCTGTGCCAAACACTGGAGGTACAGGAACTCCTACAAAATTTTGGAAGATGACTATGCCATGAACTGATATTACATTCTCGTCCAAGAGCAAAGCTAGCTTTCCTCTTTCAAAACCAGCCTTTTGCGCAAAAAAGGCAGCTTAAGAACATCACCAAGAATTCCTGAAGCTTGCAAAGCTAAAAGCAAATGGGAAAAAAAGATGGAGGGCTAAGTGGAAACTTGGTAACTTAGGCATTCCTATCAGCATCTGGCAGGACAGTATATAAAGTCTTTTGAGTCATCCCAGCTATTATGAGAACCCTTTCTTATGCCTGAGCTACGTAACCATTTTCAAAATGATCAGTCTGTGAAAGAATCCCTTAGAAATTATTCTTCAGACACAGACAAAAGTAGGAAACATGCAAATACTTTCCTTCTCAGACAGCTCAAATCTACCTTTTGTTAGGTGTGAAATCAAACTCTCTGGTTAATCACTCAAAGTGCCTGAAATGCTGGGTGCAGGTGATGCGTAGGGGGTATCGTGCTGATGGAAGTTCACAAGCTACAGACACACAGCCAGGCATACGTCCCCAGCAGCAACCAGGTGTACGCTGCATAAACAGCGGTTATCTCTAATAGCCACTACCAGAACGTTCTGCCTCTCCTCGACTTCTCTGTGTGGCTCCCATTTCACCAGTCAACACTAATCTGGTGTATTAGTAAAAGCTCAGTTTTCAGGAAAATCCATAAAAGCATCCACTTAAATAACAAATGGATTGGAAAACATGCGGGGCAGCAGGAGGGCGAAGCAGCAGGGTAGTGAGAAGGGAGAGAGCAGAAGAGCCAGCCCTGAAGCTTGTGCTCCAAAACAGGGAGCTCGGCTGCACTGCTGTTGGCTTGAGCCACCCCTTCCAGCTCAAAAAACCTAACCCAGTTCCCTTGTGTCTACCAGCCCAAAAGCTTCAATTGCAATCCTGTCGGATTTAGGGATTTCAGGGATTAGGTAAAGAGACTACCAAGAAAAACTCTGGGTTTAGGAAGCACCTTTTAGCCCTCCAGCTCAGCACCAACAGAAGCTCCCCAAAACAGTTTTTGCAGCTGAAAGATCTTAACTATTTGAAATCAAAATCTTGACTTCCTACCTATGCCACGTATGCTGGCCTTTGTCTCATCCCAGGGCAGGAGCACACTGCAACTGCCAGGGAAGCCCCAAATTTTGGTCAGAGGAAATTGGAGACATCTTTCAACAGCAGATTGTTCCAAATATATCAGCTCCAACTGCCTCTCTGTAAGGCAGGGTCTATCACAGGCCATGAAATTATTTGCAACAATGTGCGTGTTCACAGCCCTTCTTTGCAGAGTGCAGTTTTGATTAATTAAAACTAGCTTTTAACCTGCAGCAGGGATGGCAGCTGGAACTACAGCCAGGTGCCAGCCCTTCAAAACCTCCAGGTGTGGTGCTCAGTCCAGGGGCCCACACAGGAGCTAGGAAGATGCAGTAGCTTTCTCCAGAATGCAACACATTTGCAGCACCCACCTGAAACCTCACTTTAAAAACGTTTTACAGGTGCCAGTCAAGGCTCCCTGTGCCTCTAGAGTCACACTGCTGTTCCAGCCTTGTATTTCCATACGATCTTCTGGCACCATACCACCCTCAGGTCATCAGCAGAACAGGTCTAGCAAATCCAGCTGCAGCAGTTTAAGATGTTACCCCCATCCGCTCACCGCCCATCTTGTGGTGGTGAACTCCCACGCACGTCCCAGCAGCGACAGAACCAGATGAGCACTTGCACCCCGGCTCAAGCCCCACTCCAGGAGCAGCTGACCTTCAAACACAGCTTTGCCCAGAAGCGCAGGCTCCCGCCCCACGGCCATCACCTCCAGCTAAGGGGAGGAGAGGAGTTAGTACAGGCCAGGTTTGCAGAGATGACCTCACAAGGCCTCTAGAGCTGCAGTAAGCAGTTACTCTCCTTCCTCCCACGGTCTTGTAGGAAAATCAACTTTTCCACCACTTTTGCTGGTGGAAATACAAGAAGGCAGCAAGGTGTTATCAGTCCTCCTGCATTCTCAATGCAACGTAGCCCATTTACAAGCCCAAGTTAAACACTGGATGCAGATGAGCTAGCATGGTCAAGCATAAACCATCCTTCCAGTGGGTACGGGTGGTTTCTTGCAGATTGCAGCTCTTTCCACTGCAGAATTAACACTCGCTGGTTCACTCGCTGAACCTTGGTCCTAAGCAAACGAGCATGTAGCAGCATGTCTTCCCACTGAAAATATACCTCCACTAAGGTATCGGAAAAACAACATATCTGAGCCACAGGTAGAAAGCAAAGGATTAAACCATCCAAAGGTAAGAGAGGAAACTGTCTAGTTTATTTTTAGGGAACTGTAAAGGAGTCAAAGTTGATAGTTCAAATCCTTTCTGTTAATAATGTATATTCTGTACAGAGGCAGCTTAATACTTTTTTTCTACCCTACCTATGTCCCTTTATCCCTACATCCCTAATTCTGCAGAAATATTATTCTGCCATTAACAGGATTTTATAGGGCCCAGAGATGCAGGAATGAAAATATAATACGTCAAATCACTGCATTATTGCAAGTCCTTTTCCCTCAGATGTGGCTCCTGCATTCCTCCATCCTTACAATAATTGCACGCCATACACTGTGCACCACTTTCCCAAACCCAGTCATTCACGCAAAAATCTTAACCAAAATGTTCAGCTGCTGCCCTTCACCCTGCCTCGAACCTGCAGGTGCTACTGGTATAGAGAGCAGCCCCAGGGACAAGGGGCTCTGAATGAAATGACTGGGAAAAACCACATTCCTTTCCCCATGGAGATTCATGCCCTGCTTGCTTTGTTTCCAGGAGCTTCGAGGCTTAGACAGAGTTTCCACCCTGGGCTCCTCCACTTGACACACTGGAATAAATTCAAGCATTACAGTGCAAACGAGCCACCACAGGGAAGCATGTAGTATTTCCACCTCATTGTTTAAACAGATGCTTCCAGCCACAAAAACCACAAACCCAAATTAAGGGAAAGCCCAGCAACTCACCTGTCACAAGCCACTGACTCAGAAAATTCACTGACCTGATGACATGCACGATTCTGTGAAATATAAACTCTTAATGAGGTGTTGCAGACTGTAGCTGTATGGAAAGGAGAAAGGTATGCAGGGAAAGATCACTCCTCTCCTCCTTGCTTACCCTGCCCTAGGATTTGGTGTCATCTTCACAGCTGAACTGCAACATAAGCTGAGGTACGTAGTAAAAAGGCAAAAGGAATGATTTTGAGAAAGGTCCTTAAGACACACCAATTCCATCAGAGGAAACAACCTTCAAAAAAACCTCAAGCAGCAGCCAAAGCAAAGGGGAATTGATTTTTAAATGCATACATTGCTTTCAAATCCCTTTTACTGGAAATGGTGTTTCTTTACCTGTAAATAAAGTGTTTTCCAATACAGCATGCTAAAGTTTTGCAGGACCATGGTCACTGGTATATGCAGAAGGCTGGAGAATTTTCCAGGTTTTTAACTGAGTTTATCGTGTTTCAGAGAGCGTAAGATGTCCACTCCTGCAGCAGGAGAGATCTGGACAAACACTTCAGCTCTCAGATACGTATGGAGCAACAAAAATCCACCCATACTCACACCCACTAAGCAGGTGCATTAAAAGAAAAAGCAGAAGCTAAGAGAAGTACATTTCTATGGCTGGCCTCAGTGTTTTGTGCCAGGCTAGGAGAGGCACACTTTCATCCTGGTCAAGTGTTTCAGCTCTTCAAAGCAGAGCATAGTGCCCTTTTCAACAGAGAGCCCTCCGACTGCATCTTGCCAACACTCGTGTTGCTCTACTTAAAAATCACCGCGTTCTTACAGCCGTATGAAATGCAAAAGCACATTCCTCTGTAAATTGATTTTTTTTTCTTTTTCCAGTCAAGGGGCTCAGCTATTTATATAAAAAAACAATTATTCCTTACATGGGAAAAAAAATCTCTAATTTTTAGGAGAAAATGCATACATTTCTCTAATGACAGGACTATTGTAAAACACTTCTACTGTCTGATGTGGCTCTCCAAAAAAAAAACCATAACAGCTGCTACAAGAAAAGCCTTGTATGATCATGCAAATATGGTTTAACACCTTGCTTTCAACTGCCCTGTGCCTGTTTTCCTTGTTATTTCCTTTCAACAACTTGGGACACTCAAACTCCAGGGAGGAGACTGAAAATTGGCCGCCCTGCTGGTTTGAAATCTAGACTCTCTTCTGGCAGGAAGATCAGAGGCCAAGGTGATGACCATGTCTTGCAAAAGCCTCTAATGGTCTAAAGACCAACTGGCATAGCCAGGGAGGGCAGCACCATCGGTCAGCGCAACTGGCCGGGGTCCCCCCACGAGCGAGGGGTCCCCCCACGAGCGAGGGGTCCCCCCACGAGCGAGGGGTGCCCCTGCATCCAGACTCTCCCAGGCACTGAACCAACAGAGAACTTCCAAAAGAATAAGGCGGCTTTGCAAGGAGCATCTCTTCAAGCAAAGGGCAGCACAGGATACCATGCAAAGGTAAACAAACCTTCAGTAAATGGGAGACAGACACTAGCTTTCCTGGCCTCTTGTGGATACACGACTATCTCCTATATTAAAAAAATAAAGGACTAACAGGAACATTAGAGGGCAGTGGTGCTTCTCCGTTCCTGGTAATTTTTTTTTCATCTGCTTTGACCGTTTTCCAGAAGACATACTCTAGTCCAAATTCAGGGAAGCCAGGCTGCCTTACTGCCCATCTTAAACAGGAGATGTACTAGGAGATAATCACCAGATGTTTTCCCCCTTTCAAGGCAGTTGCTACCCTATAACCGATTTCATTAGCATATAGCATATTACACAAAGCTATATAACAAAGCTATGGTTATGAACTGCAGGAGAAAACCTGGACAAATTTCTGGGGCAAACAAAGCATAAAATAGAAAAAGAAGCTAATACATTATGAAACTCTGGAATTTTTTCTAAATTGGTATTTTTTTCTAAAGTGGTTATACTTTTTGTCATCAAAATGACAAAAGACAGTTTGGTTTTTTGTTTGTTTGTTTCTGTTTTGTGGGTTTGGTTTGTTGGGGTTTTTTTTGTAATTACAGAGGCATATGTAATTAATTCTAAGTGACCAGAAGTGCAAGCAGGCAGGAACCATTCCAGGACTGGCACCCAGACAGTCAAGGATCACACCTGCAGCAGCATCGGTGCAAAACTTAACTGCTCTTGAAAAAGCTGCATCCAATATTTGAGCATGTTTGTCCTATACTGACTGAACCCTCCTGCAAAGCAATTGGGATCGTGGAGAAATGTTTTCCGTGATATGCAAGTAAAATTTTTTTAACCTCCTACAGGAAATCAGTTTCTACACTAAAATACAAGTACACAAACCAGAAATTTGAGTTTGTTTTTCTTCCTGTGGATCTCTGCTACTACACTTTTCCATCTGCAACTTTTAGGGGAAGGAGGTTACCAAGCATAATTACTGTTTCTTTTTATTGCTTTTGCCTTTTTTGGAACAAGTTTGTCATTTGATAGAAAATCCGACCACAGTCCTCATAATACAATCACTGATCAGTCCCTTTGAGAGGGATGGACAATTCAGTAACCAGTTCCCAACCAAGTCAGAAGAAGCCTGTGTTCAAGCTCTACCCCATTCTCTCTCAGAAAGTTGAATAAATGCAGGAAATATTAAAAGTTGACAAGCCTGTCATCAGTCTCCTCCATTACATGTCGCGAGGGATTTGAGGGGTTACAAGTCCTCCGCAGTCTTTTAACCAGCCTCCACAACGAGGACAATTACAAGAATACTTTGGAAGTGTTCTGCAGATGTACCGACCTACTTGGGGTACAAACTCACCCTTTCAGCCCACATCAGCTGGTTTGAAATTGCTTTTCATATTTTTATCTTGCTGTCTGTCAGGCAGCACCTAACAGCACAGGCACACAGTTTGTTTGCTAATGCACTGCTGGCACTCTTCATTTTTCCTGCTTCTGGTATCACCTGCAGGCAGGGAAAACTGTGTGAGGAGAAAGTGAGTCATTTCTTTAGTTATGTGGACCAAGTTAGTTGTTATGGGAACACCACTCATCTACTAGGCTAACTTGTTTTTCATGTAATTAAGGGCATTCTTCCAGCCTGAATCTATCCACAGCAGTATCTGCAGAGTTTACGCAATACCTGCATTTAACTTGGCACTCTCAACTCCAAGCTAGGGCAGATGATTGGGAAGATGCTGAATGCTCAAGAGAAAAAATAATTGCTATGGACATACAACCTGCACGTTAAGCCTCTCCTTTGGTTCTGCTCTGAAGCCATTGAGCTGCAAATCTCTCTTTACCATTAAAATTTTTAGTACTTGCTTCTCGGTTGCTTTTGACCAAGATTTGGAGGAGCTGTTGCTATGCAGAAGGGCAGGACTGCTATCCAGAGGGACCTCAACTAGCTGGAGAAATGGGATGGGATCTAACTGCATCCGCCAGTGCTGTCAGGGCAGTTATAGAGAGGATGACACCACACCAGATGTCTCGGAGCTGCTCAGTGAAAAGGCAAGCAGTGACCATCAAGCTGCAACCAGGCGAATTCTGTCTGGATATACAGAAAAAACATGTTTCCCACAAGATTGAGGCAGCCCCAGGACAGGGCCCAGAGAGGTGGTGACACCTCCATCCTCATAAACTTTCAAGGCTTGAGTGAACAAGGTGCTAAGCAACCTCATCTAGCTTTAAATTTAGCCCTGCTCTGAACAGGGGTTTGGGCCAGAGACTTCCTGAGGCCACTTTGGCCTAAACCTTCCTATAATTTTAAGTTCAGTGGTATGCATTGCAATACTGTACTGCAGGAAGCCAGACCAACTGTTTGTTGATGCTGTCTCGACTGGAGCTTGCCAGTTTGTTGCAAAATAAAAAGCAGAACCAATTCATTAATGCCATTAATTTCTTCATAAAGTTATCAGAAATAATGGCATCTAGGTTTAGAAATGGGTGCTCTTTATTTCACTTGACGTAACTTCAAAAGGTGTCATCATTAAAAAATACTATAAAATTGTTACTTACGTTACTTTTAGGTGCATCCTCAGTTATTTTTCCACATTACAACCACCTGGACTACATGAACAAGCCTCCAGTCTTTGGTTATCCTAGGAATCCCTTTCAGCATTACAGTCTTTGCTAACAAGCAGCCACAGACCAGGTGAACATAGGTTGCAAAGGAGTGTAGGTAACCCAAATAAAGCGGTGGAGAAGAAGAAATCTGAGTGGACATGGTCAAGGAAACAAGCTATACAAAAATGTGCAGCAGAGGTCTGCATGTGTGAGAACAGAGCAAGAATGTACTTGTCAAGTCAGGAGAAAGGGATGCTGCAAAGGTTCAAACTTAAAATGAGAGCCTGGCTGACGAGTTCACTGCTTGGAGAAAAGAGCTGGTTTTTAAATGGAGAATGAGCAAGCCTTAAAAATTAGACTTTGGTGAAGACCCACAAGAATCCTCAGTTTGAAGTGGACGTGTTTCTAAACATACCTTCACGTGAAAGGCACTCACATTTCTGAAGGTACAGAGGGTTTATATCCCACATGAAGTCAGTGGGGAAAAGCCCCACTCGCTCACGGAATCAGAAATAATTGCTTAAACACTTACACATGGGGCTTTAGCAGCCCAAAATTGCTGTCACTCTTGCACATCTGACAGGAGAAGCAACAGGGAAGGCTGCACTCCCAACAACATCCCAAGATGCTAAGTAAGTAAGCAGAACTCCAAACAGCAACACTAACTAGCAAGGGGAGCTGTTAAAGAATGAAACCATCATATTAAGGGCACCACGGAGCAAGGCAGCCAGGCAGGACGACTAGATAGGTTCTGCGTTCGTGCTTCAAATCCGAATGAGTCACCCAACGGAGAAGGGCAGAGTCACAAGCAGAATGCAATTCACACCACACTTTCCTTTACAGATGTATAATGTCAAAACAGACTAATTTCTCCCAAAGGAAAAAAAAAAAAACACAAAACCCGCAACATTTCTGCAGGAGAAGGGGAATTTAAAACTAATTTTATCATCTGCAAAACGCACTTTTTATTACTACTTACTCTGTACATGTTGCCCGCTTTTTCACCCACCTACAGGGGAACTCCAGCACCAGGTAGTAACTAAAGTTCAAGAACATTTCCATTTAACAGGAAATGTTAACCCTCCTCTCTTTTCACACATCTAGCCTTCCCAAAGGATATTATACAGCAAGTAAAATTAGCCTGTGGGAGTTGATAAGCCTTGGGATTGATTGCTGATTCTCAGACTCAGTTGAAATAATGCTGCTGCCAAACCACAAGCTAAAACTACACGAGGCACCTGGTACCTGCTCCATCAATGTCCGATGGGACTGCTGAACACCACCAGCACATAGCCAAGTGCCCCAAATGCTGCACGCATAACCTCGGAACCCTCTCTGCTCTGCAGGCTGCCTGTTCCTCAGCTCAATAATTCTTGGGAACAGATGAAGCCCCCAACTGAGGGATGTACGAGAGGAGGAAAGACTAGCACCTCTAACAGGACTGAAGGTTACTGGATCAAAGATCTAGCCAGTCCAGTACGGTGTCTCCACATCAGCTGACAGAAGACAGAGAAAAGAGTCCCTAAGGCCCCCAGCAGCCTGCATCCAGGAGGTCCACAGCCCTCGTTTTCACCACCTGAAGAATTCTATCATCAGCAACTGCACAGCTTCGTTAGTGAACTTTGTCCTGATCACTCTTGGGCAGAAGAGAACAGATCCTTCAAACTTCACTGTTTTTTCCTTCCCTGTGGAACTGACCACATATTTCAACTTTGTGCTTACCTTCAGCAAATTGCTGATCCTGATACATGCAAAGGCTGCTGTCGCATTACAGCTGCAAAGCTCCTTCACGAACCTTTGGTGAGGAATTTTATTAAACACCACTGGAAAATCTAAGCAAGCCACACAAAACCAGGTCATCTTGCCACATGGCTGCTATGTCCCTTGCAGGGCTCCCATAGACCTGCAACGCCCAGCTTCCTTCATATCTCAAACATGTCTCTCCTTATGTCATATTTAGCAATGTATCCAACAGCACCATTATTTAGAACAAGCTTTTTGGTTTTAAACTCCTCAAGAGACATTCCCACACTGGCACCCACCAACCTCACCCATGGGGAACATACCACAAAAAGCTGTTTCTGTTTTATGAGTAGGAGACCAGACCACAAGGGGAAATGATTTCCCAGATCAGGTATCAAAACCAGATCAATCTCTAGCTCAGTTTCCCAATTTATCCACAACATACATTATCTTCCACTTCTTCCAGCAAGTTTCCCAGGTGCGTAAAGCAACATAAAAGTATCAGTATTCAAGAGAAGGACAAGCTTTGAAATAGAACCAGAGCAAGCCTATCTTAGCAGGATAACAATGGCCTGATGTTCATTTCTGCACTTTCAAATTCAAAGGAAACTGTGAATGGAATTCCAGCTTTATTCCTCAGACAACTTTTTAGGCTACAAAGAGATCCCCAGAAATCAGTTTTATCCCCAAGATTTCAATTAAAATATTACCGAATTTTCTTTTTATTGAGTTCTGACAAAACAAGTGAAAGAGAATGACTTTGTAGCAGGCTACATCAAATGCAGCCTCAATAGGCCACGTAACCCTTACTCAGAGATGCTCAGGAAAAAGCATGCCAAGTTACAAAGCCAGCTTTTCTTCATCCCTCGCCCTACCCATTACTCCAAGCAGTTCAGAAAGTACAGAAGGAGATACAAGAGATAATCAGAGCCGTGATGTCAGCAGTACCTGAATAACCTATTATGGGAGACCTCTCCTATTGATCTGCTAACAGCCTCTTCAAACAGACCTCACACTCCAGGAACAGGAGTGTGGTGCTAAGAGGGTCCCAGTCAGAAAGCAATTACATTAGCTGGACATGAGCTCACTTGTTTTTCAAGAAGATGGAGCTGCTACTCAGGTCAGTGTGCATCTTGGCTTTTATTCCTCTCTCAATAGGGCTTTGTCCGCTCTGACCAGGTTTTGAGGCCAGACCTTTCAAAAAGTGGGACTCGGCACCGATCCTCAGCAAACTCACAGTGCTGCTGCTGTGAGACGTGGCACTGCAATCCAGTTCGGAAGAGGGCTCCCCCCTTCCCTGCTGAAACCTGTCCCAGATGCAGCTCAAGCTGTCAGCTCTGGGCACTTTACTTTGCAGGCTTCTTTTAACGTTTCCTCCTCCATTTCACATCTTCAAAGTTCACATTACAGAGAAGAAAAGCACTTGTTCCCCTGAAATCTCTGCTCCTGCGTCTATCGGAGACAGACAGTTCTGCAACACAGTCTAGTATTCTGCCCATTCTTGTTCCAAACAAACCAGGGATTATGGCTCCTGCCATTTCCATTAGTCTGACGAACTTAGCAACAGCCTCACTTCTGACACCTTCCCACTTCTTCCAGCATAACACAAAAAGATAAGAGCAATTTCCTCCAAATATCAGAAATTTAGAAGCGTTTAGAAGTCCAGAAGATGGCTTTAAGGAAGCTGGCACGGTCATGGGAAACAAGCCACACACGCCTAAACCTCTGGCTTCTTTGTTTCTACCTAGAATTCACTCACAAAGTGGGCAGCCTGTTACTGCACCTCCTGCCAATACTTGGCTACAGTCAAAACCCCCTGCAATTTAGGGGTATAGGCTTAATTACACTGGTAAATTAAATCATCCATTTCCCCTGGCTCTGGAAAAACAGAAAGCATTTGGTCAAAACATATAGGGTATTGGTCAACACATATTTGCTCTCCAAGCAGTGAAACATCTACAGCTTTCCAAAACAAGCACTCATGTCACACAAGCTATCCGTAACAGCCTCCTGAAGTATGTAATTTGTGGTGGGATAACAAGTAAAATGCTTCAGGCTTGTGCACTGGCACTTTCAAAATATGTAGTCTAATGCTTTCTCCGTGGCACACGTGCTACCTTTGTGTACACAACCTACAAGCAGCCAGTGGCCCTGGTTGCAATGAAGTCACAAAATTTCTCAGAATAATTCAGTTCTGGCAGAAGGATCAGAGGACATCAAATTAAATTACCCCAGGGAATGCTCAGAACAGTCACTCTCTATTCACCCTCCCTATTCCACCTATGCTGTACTGAGTTCGGTCAGAGGTCCCCCTCAAACACTCCTTTTTGTGAGGAAGGGCCCTAGTCTGCTCACTCATTCTTCAGATGGAAGCCAGCCCATACCTTTGATTATTCACTCTGTCCTTCTTCATATGCTTTTTAATTCTGTATTTTTTTTTCAGGGTGAAACAGAACTGCACTCAACATTCAAGTGCAGGTGGACGATGGGCATGGCACAGCAAGGATGTCGGCAACAGTAACACTAATTCCTAATATCAATTGGCTTTTGGGTCACGAGTATCAAGGTGATGTTTAGAAGTGTTTAACTTCAGATTGTTTCTTCTGATGGGCAAGAAGCACCTCCAGGGCCCACCACCATTTACAGAACATTCAAACCACTCGTCCTCCCATGGAACCAGTTCAAGTTTGTCCACACCAAACATCAGCCAATTTATCTCCTGGTCTCTCACTACTCGTATGTACAGATATACTACAATCATGCCTCAGCTTTGTTTTTAACCTCAACAGCTCAGCTCAGTATCATCAGCATCATTTATTAGGTGTCAAACGTGTATCCCACCGCTTGCTTCTAAGTCTCCAGAATTACCACATTTCACAGTAACGGGCAGAACCTGTCCCGGAGAGCATGCTGAACTCAATAAAAAAAAAATCTGCAAAAAGATAAAAGTAGCAAGTGACAAAATTGAATGACAGTCACAAAATTCAATGTCACTAAACACAAGGTCATGCACTGAGGGGTGGAGACACTAGTGGGAACGCACCACATTATGTGGACACCGTGACATCCCCAGATCAGCCACTAACACCCAGGAAACCTCTGGAGTGACAGTGGACCACTCTCGACATCATCAGCAAAATGCTCAGAGGTGTCTAAGAAACAAATATAGTATCGGAAACCCTAGGGAAAGAAGTAGTGAACAACGAGAGAGACCTTTCTATGCCGTGACACAAAGCCATGGTACTCGTGTATCACCCTGTCTCAGAGATTACAAGTAGCTTAGAGAAGGGCAAGAGCAAAAATCAGATGTATGGAATATATCCCATAGGAGGCACTAAACACAGCTGGCTCTTCAGCCTCAAAAAAAGAAGGAATATAAAGAAGTAAAAAGACAACTGACAGGTGGACATGGAAAAGTTACTCACTAGTTTCTCAAGTAAAGGGGATTAAGGAGATGTACATAGAAAAACACCAGTTAAATAAACAGAGGTAAATAAAAACTAAGAAGGGAACAGCTTGTCCATGCATGTTTTAAATAAACCATGGAACATGTTAGAGAGATTAAGAATAAAAGCAGGTCCCCAATGGGAAAAAGCAAGTTCACAATCAACTGTCTCACTGACCTTCTGGCACCTCGAGGCGTGGGGCTGACACAGAACTAGGGAATCACAAGAAAAAAAAAGGGAGAACTTTCACCAAAAAGAAAATCCACCACACTGCCTCTTCAAAACAACAGAACTGGAAGGAGAGGAGAAAAATGCACGGCCAAGACGAACACAGTGGAGTGAGCCAAAAAGGACCAAACCTGAGTTTGGCCAAGGAATCTAGAAAGCTCTAAAATCCGCCGTATAGAGGCCGACACCCAGGCTGAGCCAAGCCAGCACCTACCAACTGCTTGAATGGGAAGCTACACGCACCCGAGTTCTGCTACACAGCAAATGTCAGAGTGAGCTGGCCTTTTCACAGGAGAAAAATCATTTTACATATCTACTACTACTGGTTCTAAGGTAAACTAGGTATCTAGGACTTTGCCTTTCAGCGTGACCCCGCCGATGTTACATGCGGCCAGGAATTAATCTCTTTATGCATTAGGATAACCCAACTGCGCTCTCAGAACTCTGCAACTGGTTAACAAACCGTACTAACATGGCAAATTAACAGAAGCAGCAAAGGCTGCCGAAGGCAGCTGAAGCTTGGAGTTCTAGGAAGCAGCTGATAGAGTACTTTTGACAAGAACCCAATCAAGTACTGTAATTTCTAAAGGAAGTCCATAAAGTACCAGATTTGAGGGGTTTATGACTCCTCGCTTTTGTCTCCCCTCTGCGTACCAGGGACTTTGAGGAGCACTCATGGGGAGAGTTAATGAGATTCATGAAGGTGTTAAATCTGGGCTCTCCTCACTGGCCTCCTGTGCAAATGCCAATATTCCTCAGCTCCGTTGAACTTGGATATTCCAACCATTAACACAAGCTGGCCTGACACCTTTAAAGTATAAAAGACTTATTGACACCTCTGAAAATCCTTCAGAGAGTGATTTTTACTTTTTTCTAAAAACAATCCTAAAGCAGCTTAATATGTTCAAAAACTTAACATGTTAGACTCCTTCCATCCAGCATTAAAATGCCAACGTACCCGTCACACCTGAAAAATACAAGAGCAATCATTCATTTATTCTGGGGCTTTTGACAGTTGTTTTACTGCTATTTCAGAATCACAAACTTAGCCGCTCATTAACACCTTCCCAGTGGGCTTCACCTCACAAGGTCACGGCATTCAGGAATCCAAACAGTCTCTTACAAAAGAGAGGAAGAAGTTATAAAAGTTTCATTTTTTTAATATTCCCAGTGAGGGATATAGGCAAAAATGCCTATATCTTGCAAATTCGGATACCCCCGCTTCCCTTAAGTGTGATTCTTTGGGAGGTTACACCTACACTTGGTGCTTGCGCTGGCCGAGGAGCTGGCTGGTAATCAAGGTCTCCCACCTTGACCTGGAGCAAGCTAGCAGGAGCTGGGTCAGCCTGGCACCCGGCCATTCTGCGGAGTGATGGGGCTCTGGGAGGGTAGGGGTCCCCATCTTCTGCCTAAAATCTGTCTCTCAAGGTCCCTCCCTCCATAGTTATCTAAGAAAACTATCCTTGAAACCTCAATTTTGTCACATACTAAGCTCAAGAAACAGTGCAGATAAATTTCAGAAATGCTCACATCTCCAGATCTAAGCAGCAAGTGCCCCTTTGTCTCCCATAACCTTATCTTTCAGCAAAGGTATTTTTCAGGCAACACTTGGGTTTGTATCAGAAATCAGACCACGTACGCGCATGCTACATTTCAAACACTCACCCTGGCACACATTTCAACAGTGAAGCGTCAAACAGCAGCTTACCACGGCTGAGGTCTCCCCGGGTAGAAACCCACAAGCATCCCAGTTCTCTTCTACAGGAAGAGATCACTCCTTTCTGTATGTACACATTTTTTAAAGGAGCTCACTATGCTGCACTGGAAGCAGCTTTGGAAAGCAGACAGAACGCAGGAAAGGATTTTAAAAGCCAGAATCACGGGTATTTTTTATGCCTGGTAACATTACCACCCTGCACATGACAGCCAGCTTCTGGTCATCATGAAGTCCCACCTGCGGAGAGCTTCTTGTTTGAGTTCCCCTCACCATAACCCCTGCCACACTCACCTCGCCCGAGTAACTGTATTTTCCTTTCAGGATCTGCCGATATAAGCGGGTGCGGTTGTCATCTTCGAAGGGCATGGTGCCGCTCAGGAGAATGTACGAGATAACACCCAGTGCCCACATATCCACAGAGTTCGTGTACGGCTTCCTGACCAGGATCTCAGGAGCAATGTACTCCGGGGTCCCACAAGTGGTTTTCATCAGGCAGTCATCTCCCTTCTTCCGGGCACTTGCCAGTCCAAAGTCCGTAATCATGATTTTGGAATCTGTTCCCGGATGGTAGTACAGCAAATTCTCTGGTTTTAAGTCCCGGTGTGTGATACCCAGTGTATGCAAGTACTTCACACCATCTAATACCATCTGCAGCACACGTGTAGCGTCCCTCTCAGTGAAGGAACCTTTAGCGATGATCCGATCAAACAGTTCTCCTCCGGTCGCCAATTCCATCACCATGTACACACGGTCCTGGGTCTCAAACACCTCAATCAGCTGGATGATATTGGTGTGCCGAACCCGCCGCAGCACACTGAGCTCTGACTCACACACTTCCCTCCCCTCCCGGTATTTGGTCTCTATCATCTTGATTGCGTAGGGCTGCTTCGTAGCCTTGTGTTCCACCCGTACAACGCGGCTAAAACTCCCTCTCCCGATCAGAGCTTTAATGTCATACTTGGCTGTCACTCTGGGGTCAAATTTGGCGCGGTATTTAGCCACTTTGTTCTTGCGGGGTTCGGGCTGGTCCATGTGGGCAGGCAGATGGTTCCCGGGGTTAGCGTGACGCGGAGGTGAGGGAGAGCCGGCTTTGATGACAGCCCCACAGTCATCTTTGATGAAATGCTTGTATACATCATTGTGGCCTGTGTAAGGTTCGACTTTTTTAACCAGGTCTAGCTGGACATCTTTGGGGGGCTCGGGAAGCACTTTGCTTGTCCCACAGCCCATCACTGAATGGTGTTAATTCCCTATCAAGGCATTTTCCCAGGGCAGCATCAGCAGCAACCACATCAGGGGCAATTCCCGCATTTGAACCTTAGAAGAGAATGAGAAGAAACAGATAAACAGGAATCAAGGGAGCAAAGTTTCAAACGGCGAAGGGGGACATGCAAGTGGTTCCCATCTCAATGGAGCCACGCTACCGCAAACAGAGTTTGGGCTTTTCACTGTACGGTACTACAGAGCACGCGCTGCACTTGGCTGCTTTTATCAGCAAGCCAGTGAAGACAGCACCAATAAAAATCCAGTCACAGTCAGAACAGATGTCTGCGGAAACTACACGGTTCTTCTTTTTATTAAGCAGTTTAATGCTCCCAGCTGAGCACTGAATCACAAAGTCACAAAACAGCTGAGGTTGGAAATGCCCTCTGGAGGTCTTCTTGTCCAGTCCCAATTGCTTAATAAAAATCAAATTAAGGAAAAGAGTCGAGCATTTTCCTTAATTTTGTTTAATCTGCTCAACTTCATAAGACAGCAGCCACTCCGAACCTTACACTTTGGAAATTTCTCACTAGAAACTCAGAGTATCTCAGCAACTTGTTCACTCAACATCAATCTCTTCCTAGGAATTTCTTTATATTTAACTGGTACTGGTGTCTTAAATGTCTCACTACTTTACCTGGGCATCAGTTAAACTGTGTGGAAGGCAGGGATTACAGAGACAGATGCACGCTGGTTTTAAGATGCACTTTACCATGTGTCCCCTGCTCTAGGTGTGCCTGCTCACGCAGGGGGGTTGGACAAGATGATCTCTCAAGGGCCCTTCCAACCCCCACCATTCTGTGATCCCCTGCAAAAAAGTAAGCCCTTATTTAACCAGAGCAACTTTTGGCTGGCAATTCCCTTATCCTCTGAACCCTAAGACATCAAGGTGGGCTTTGACATCTTTCAACGTCCTGACTCAAGCTGACTCTGATCTAGCACTGTGCCCTTAGGGCCAAGAAGGGCAGCGGTGTCCTGAGCTGCATGAACAGGAGTGTGGGCAGCAGGGCGAGGGAGGCCATCCTGCCCCTCTGCTCTGCCCTGGGGAGGCCGCAGCTGGGGTGCTGTGTCCAGTGCTGGGCCCCCCAGTGCCAGAAGGACAGGGAGCTGCTGGAGCAAGGCCAGCGCAGAGCCACAAGGATGCTCAGGGGATGGAGCATCTCCCTGGTGAGGAAAGGCTGAGAGACCTGGGCTTGTTCAGCCTGGAGAAGAGAAGGCTGAGGGGGATCTCCTCAGTGCTTATCAGTATCTGAAGGGCGGGTGTCAGGAGGGTGGGACTGGGCTCTTCTCAGCGGTGCCCGACGACAGGACAAGGGGCACCGGGCACAAGCTGGAACACGGGAAGTTCCACTGAAATCTGAGGCAAAACCCCTTTGCTGTGCGGGTGCCAGAGCAGCGGCCCAGGCTGCCCAGAGAGGCTGTGGAGTCTCCTTCCCTGGAGCCATTCCCACCCCGCCTGGACGCGGTCCTGTGCCCCTGCTCTGGGGGTGCTGCTCACGCAGGGGCTGGACGGGGGGAGCTCCGGAGGTCCCTTCCAGCCCCCACCATTCTGTGATTGTGTGATTCTGTGACTCAGCTTCACTTTATTTTGCATCTTCAGGTACCAAGAGGCACTCCGGTTTTTCCACATGGAGCTGGGTGTAGGAAGTGGAATTTCTACCAGCTGCTCCAGACCAGAGCACAGGGAGTTCTTGCTCATCCCACCGTATTCCAGCAGAACCAAGTCAGGTGCACACCAGCAAGTCTTTAGGTGCTGATTAAAACAATATGCCTGTCTAGGAGATGAAACTGCCTGTATGTGCTCTGGCAGTTAGCCAAGCGGTTTTAAATATCTACTCTTTGGCTCAATATGGTGCCTGAGCCTCCACAGGAGGCTGCAGAAAAGCCGTTAGGCTCAAAATGTAACCGCACACCTTACCATCACCGAGCGTATCTTCAGTCATTCACCACCTCTCCAAGCAACTATTCAGCAGAAAGGGAACCCCGGCTGGTCATCCATCGGGAGAATTACGTGGAGAAACAAGAAGCGTTTTAGAGGGATACCCAGGAGGAGTTTAGATGCTACCGCCAACCTGGAAAGGAAACAAGGCTTTAGTTAAGATTCAATTTTAAAATCAGACACCAACAAAATAATTTCTCATTTAAGACCTCCTGGCAGGAGGTCAAGCATGCCAACCGTGCACAAACAGGCCTACTCCAGGGCGCAAGCAGTAGGAATAAAAACCAACTTCATAGAAAGCTTAACTGACATTTGCGTTTCACCAAGGGGTTTTCTGTAATTAGGTGCTCATTCAGAATAAAGTACCATGCCAAAAAAATAAATAAATTACCATAGCTATTCCTGAATAATGTCTCACATGGACATTTTTCCCAGCATTATTGTACCTTAAAGCTTACTAGGTTAACAGATAAATGGAACGAGAGCATCTGCAAACAAGGTTATTAGGGAGTAACTCCACGCGTAGAGAAGCACTTGTGTAAAACCTCCCATGCATAAACAAAACCAATGAGAAGGATCAAGTGCCGAGCTCGAAAACATCATATACAAATCCACTGCTGCTAATAGCATTAACTGAGACCAGGCGTCCGCCAGCAGCTCCTCATCAAACATGTCAAGGTCCGTGATGGAGAAGCCTACAGAGCCCCAGAGCTGCGTGCCACGGCCAGCAATGAAACGCTTAACTCCTCATCGGCGCAGGGGGAAATGCTCCTGCGTGAGAATCACCAGGAGTTTGGGAGAGGGAACTAAGGCATTAGAGAAACGGGGCGTTACAAGGCCCTGGGAGCAGGGGGTCGATGCTCGGCAGGGGCCGCACCACTGGCGGGAGAACGGCCTGAGCCGCGGGCGGCGAGGAGGAGCAGCGCGGTCACGCTTCAGCCTGTGCCCGCTCCTCTCTCCGGACAACCCGCACGCTGCGCCCCGGGGCTCTGCAGGGCAACGCCTCGGCTCCCGCCGCCTCGGAAGCGCCTCTCTGAGGGCGTCAGGGCCCGGGCGGGCTCACGTCCCCGCGCAGGGGGGCAGCGAGCCCCGGGGCCGGGCCGCCCCTCCGCCACCAAGGCGCACCTCACGGCCAGGAGCTCCCGGTTTCGCTTTGCGGCAGCAGGCCCGCAAGGAAACGTGACCGCCCCGGGACAGCCCGGCCCGGCGAGCTCGGGGCCCGGCCTGCGCCAGCGCGCACAGCCGGGGGAAGGCCCGAGG
>VZTV01053080.1:64899-84904 GCA_013400875.1 Anhinga rufa
CCCCCCCGAGCACCTCCTCGCGTCACGGCAGAGGCACGCACAGCCCCCCTCCTGCCCAAACCCGCCTCGAAGGGCTGGGCACCCCCGGGAACCGGGGTCAATGAAAGCCCCCGTTCCTGCTCAGCTGACACCCTCCCAGCTACGCACCCCACCAGGGAGGAAGAGTTTTGAGTCCTTGACTAAGACATAGGTACCAGTTTCTGGTCAACAAGGAGCACGGGCCCCCAGCTGCCCCTCGCTCGGGGCTCAGCACGCGCCTCCCTTCTCTGCTCCCGGCAGCAGACTCCAAACTAAAGGGGTAAGAAATGCACCAGCTTCTGCCGAACGCGACGTGGAGTGCCAGGCAGGCCTCGGGGACGGATGGGCAGGTGAAGAAGAGACTTAATTCTCTCAAAAAGAGGCTATTTAAGAAAATAAGCCAAGTGAGCGTTCAGTGACTATTTGGTACTATACACAGATGGCATTTGCCTTAGATATCACACACATGTTGATAGATTTCCTGGCAAGAGCTCTTAACACAAGCCATACGTGGTTAGTAACTACTGGAGTTGCTGGGTGGGCTTCCACAGGGCAGCCCACAAGCCAGCCAGCTCCGCCTAGGTCATGCCGGGGGTGACCAGGCCCTGGAGCATGATCATGAGGCGACGGGCAGGCTTGCTCAGCGTGTTGTGGGGTTCCACCTGCAGGAACTGGAAGAGCTTCTGCCGCACCTGGCTCATGACTGACCCCATGTGGTCTCGGGTGATGGGGTCGCTGTGGTCCAGGTGCATCACCGCTTCCTCCAGGTAACTGAAGGAGAGAGACCAGGGTTAGAACCAAGCCCGGCACACAGTCCCAACCCGACTCAGTTAATTCCAGCACTGAGGAAGCGCAGTTCTGCTCCCCCGCCCACCCAAACTCGGCGCAGTATGTTCAGCCTTCAGAAGATAAGCGTTACTGACTCATTGCAGAGTCCACCTATCCCTTCTTCAACATGTAAGGGCAGCCTATATATTTTCCAGCCTGCAGTACGTGCACCACAGCCTGGCTGCCTGAACCAAGCAGGCCCAACAGCAAGCTAGAACTCCCGGCAGAGCTGGAGGTGGCACTTGGCCACAGGCCGTGCCTGGTCACAGCTCTATAGATGTTTTCTTTGATGCCTTTTTAGCAGAAGAAGAATTAGTCACTTAGACAGTAAAAATCCTCAGCAGCGAGGCTTATTTCGTGTAGGGATACATTTAAGGTCATCTTCCAATATGTCTATCCAGGAAGGGGTGGGTGAAGAGCAAGGATTTTACCAACAGGCCATTCTGAAGTTCAGACGAGCCATAAACTTCCAAACCACAGCCTGACAGTAAGGCAATGTGGTCACTGCAAAAGGTTTTCACTAACAGATCAGCCTCAACTTAACAGCAGCAACTTTAGCTCTGATTACCATCTTGTCGGTAACTTAAAGCTCTTTTTCAGTTTTTCTCACTTGCTTTATCCCTATTGTTAACTTGAGTTAAAACAAACACGATTTGAGTCATGTTTTCCATACAAGCCATGGCTAAAACCTGCAGGTACCTTAATTTAGTTTTTTAGGACAGAGAACAGGGTTTTGACTCACTCACTAAAAATGTTGATGGCAAATATCAGCACAGTCACTATTTTGTCACACGAGCTTTGCTTAGAACATCTAACAGACATTATTTCCAGTAGCTCCTTCCACCACCTCCCAGTGAGCCCGTCTGGCAGTCACGACAAGAAACCGCTGACACGAAGCCCAGCGATGGGTTAAGAACTGAGGACAGAGCAAGGTTGCTCTGGATATTGAGCTATCCAGGAAACACAGCACTACCCTTCCTTTTACCTCCATAGGGGAGTTGCTCCTTGGTCTAAGGAGATCGCTGCACAGGGCGCATATAATGTTTACAGATTACAATGCAGGCAGTAACAGCACCTACAGCTGGGTACACCTTCTACTACTTCCTCTGGGCTGCAAAGCTTTCCATGGCAATGCCTACATCTTTTTCCAAGTCATTACTGGTTGTTCACATGCCAGTAACAGGCTACAGAAGCTCCAACCTTTGTCAATTCACCAGGCAGTGAATTTAAAGCCAGAGCCAGGAACAGGTCTGCATAAGTTCAGACCCGGTGCTCTCATCATACTCACTTCAACTTCAGTTCCGTACGAGTACCCAAATCCGAGGAAAGCTGCTGAATAAGAGAGAGCAGCACAGGCTGGGACAGCGGGCACGGGTGCTGTCCGAATACTTGCTGAGCATCCACAGTCTCACAGACATACAGGACCAGGTTGAGATCAGCTGCTGTTAGAGCCTGCAAGGAAGACACAGCTAGATATGCCGAGGAAATGACAGGCAGGCAAGGGATGCAGGACAGAGCACAAAGCAGCCCTCTGCCTCGGGGCACCTCAATGGCTCACCAGCCTTCTCTGGAAGTAGAATTCTCTACAAATCCTGCCATACATGCAAGCAGGACAGCCTTTAGGCTCTCAGTCTATGCTCAGAGGACACCCATGTCCGTTCTAAGCTGAAGAGACCACAACCAGACAGAGGGGAGCAGGTTACAGTTAGCAGCACGGAGCAGGGCCATGTTTGCATCCCCTGCCAGCCCACTGGCACGGCATTGCTATTATTCCCAGAGGAGTTTGTCTGCAGCAGCTCAAATGGATCTGCCTACGTGTTCAAAGACAAAGGCAAGGTCAGACCCCAGCTGGCAGATCTGCCTGGAGAGGCTTATGAAGCTGTTGCTCTTCAGGGCTGCACCATGTGCTACCGCTGAAGGCGAAACACTCCGGCTTACCGGAGCGCTGACGCTGTCCTGCCAGGGCATGGGAAGAAGGAACTTAACTGCCACCAAATCATGGAACTGGCAGGGCTCTGGCTCAGCCTGCAGGAAGAGTTCAACTGCACCCCTCGTGCCGCCGGCTGCCACAGGTCTTTTAAGGCAACTCCTGTATGAGTTGTGGGATTATGTTCCCAGCTCAAGAAGCCCTTTTTCCCCCTGCTCCATCCCCCAACAAGCAGTGATGCCCACTACCAGGAAGCCTAGGTACCTGCTGGAAAGCTTGGTTGAGGTGTCCCTGCTGGAGCAGCTGAAGGATGTGAGTTTGCTGAGACTGGAAATCCAAGTGAGTAGAGGGGATCGGAGTCCCGGCTGCCGAGCGCATTGCCTGGACGATGCTCGAGGTGACAGCTGCTTGCTGCTCCTTCATAGCCAGGCTCACTTCCCCTTTAATGACTCTCTGCACCTGGGCCAGAATAGACTCTTGCATGCTAAAAAACAAAACCACCACAACAGGTACCTTTGAAAACGATGAGCTGAGGGACAGCATTGCACAAAGCTTGTACCAGCGAGAAGGCAAAGGCCTGCCTGCTTGCTTATTGTAGCGCAGCTACCAAAGGGTTAATACAAATTGCTCTGAGGCACAGGCATCCTGCACAAGGTAGATCCTGGCCAACAGTACCCCAAATTGTTATACAGCGTTTTAAATCTTTCATGTGCCTGGCTTAAAGCAAGGCTACAAAGCTCTAGGTTCATCCTTGAGCAGGCCCAGCTTTCTAGATCAGACCTGCTGGATGCAGTTTCCTAGCCTGCAGATGACACTTCTAGAATGAGAACACACTTCCACTGAGCCTTGGACTTTTTCACACAAGACCAGTTCACAGCACAGGCTCTGCTAATGTGTGCAACACGTTTTCCCCCTCCAAGGGCTGGATCCTCCCCTCTTGCAAAGGGTACAAAGCGCCAAACCTGCTCTACCACAGGGAGAAGAGCAGGACTTCTGTGGGACGAAGCGCAGCCCATGCAACAAGACCAGAATTTAGTCTGGTAGCCTTCTCGGCAAGCCTGGTCTGCATCGAAGACCCCACTGTGCTCTGACATATGTTCTAGTGGCTTAAAATAAGACAGGGGCATTCTGCCCCGCAGGTGACCGCCGGCCAGTTTTAATGCCTGGAAACCTGCCACCAGCTTCGTGGTGTGAACCCGCTGACAGCACCGCCAGGATCGCATCTCAAAGCAAGGATGGCCAAGCACAAATTGCTGCAGAGCAGGTGGGAGGACAGAGTAGCCTGCGGAAACCGTCCGTATGCCTGAGGGCACACAATAAAGAAGAGAAGCCCTCAAAAGACCAGAAGAACACTTCAGAACAGGAAGGCTGGTCAGAACTGAGTGTGCTTTTGGGCTGCCTTAGGTCCTGCTGTCCTCCAGCATGCACATAGGATGCTGCGAAAAGCAGGCCCTGAGCTCCCACACGCAGCAGCAATACATCTGGTTGTTAGACACCTTCTGTGGTCTTCATTTTGTGCCCTACAGGGCAACAGTTACACCAGCTCACATGCTTTGTCGTACTGTTCCCAGAGCCAACAGCAGCCCTACAGAGGCAAAGAGCTTGTTCCACAGCAGGAAGAGGCTTTTGTTACGTGCATATATACCTCTCACTGACATCTCTCTCCACAAGCCCAGCTGCCAACTTACTTGCCCACGATAATATGCAGCTGATGCTGCACTTCAGCATGGACGCTGGCTGCGACAGTGGAAGCCAGCTGCTCAGTGGTGCTCTGGAAGGTGCTGATGAGCTGTCGAAGCTGATTCAGCAGCGGGTCCCGGGCCTCCTGTTCTCGTACCTTCTTGTTCTTCAAGTGAGTCTCAAGCTGCTGGATATCTGCAACAAGAGAGGAAGACGTTTGTGCCATCGGTACCCGTGGAGATGGTCAGGGCAGAAATCCAGCTGCCAGGCTCTACACATTCTCCAGCAGAAACAACTACTGAGCCAGCGTACGAGCACAGGAGAGAGGGGAGAAGGCACAAGCCGTGTTTTGGACTACATTACAGTAACCTACAAACCCTGCTTCCAGGCTCCCCATCATGCAGGATTACATGACACAGAAAGAAAGCCACGAGTTATCTTGCAACAGACCTTTACAGGCACTGTTTGTTCAGGGCAAGATAAAGGTGGGAATGAAGGTATTTTATTTCATACACAGCATGAGTTGTGATCTGCATTAGTGATGGAGTTCAATGCCAATGAAGAAAGAGGAGGGACATTTCTGACAAAAAAAAAATCAGGTCTGCAGAGATCAAAATGCTGTAGTTTAAAATGTTTTATGAACTGGTCTGACCAAAAAGGAGAATAATAAAAGCTCTATGTACTTGTGGGAGACTTGTGAGGAAAAGGAAGGGGGAAAAACACACTCTGTGGACAACAGAAACCAGCTCTGCAGAGTAATACCTGCCTGGCCTCCCAGAAGGGACCCCAATTCTGAGACGGGTAAAGATCTCCTCCAGTGCTTCGGTGTACAATTTTCCTTACTTAAAAGTACAGTTTTCTTTTTCTCAGCCTGACTACACCTACATTGTTCAGCTACTATTTAACCTCTGATCATCCCTGTATCCTTCTCTAAACCTTCCCCAATTCCATTACCCCTCTGAGATGAGGGCCTAGCTGCAGGACTGCTACCCTCTCCATACATCATCTTCCCGATGTCAGGATGGGGTAATCCTACAACTGGGCTTTTCTACTCAAGAGATGAAGTCACAGATTCACAGAATGAGGCCAAGTGTTTCACTGCACGGGTTACAAAGACCGGACGTGAATCTCTGTTCTTATAGCACCACCCACAAAAACCTCCTCACTCTGCTTCTATTTCCCAAGCGTGAAACGGAGCATGCAGATGGGCTAAGAGGTTAAACAGTCACCACTGCAACTCTGAATGGCAAAGACATAAGAAAAGGCCAACTTGTTGTCAGCCACTAATACAAATATGCTGTGCAGAGAAAACTCAGAGAATAAAGCCTACTTACATTCTTGTGTGCCCTGCTTGAAGGTGTCATTGATTTGCTGGAACATGGACTGACAGCTCTTCTCGAAGGCTGGCAACACAACGCTCTGAAACGCTTCCCTGTAAGCTGACTGGATCGGCCCCTGCAGAGTATCGGCCGTTGCCCTCACAACAGTATCTGTAAGGTTCTTAAAAGCACACATAGGAGAGATTCCAGAAAGTTAACAACAGTCTGCTGCTGACTAAATATGTGAACAAACACTGTAGGCCCCTGCAACACACCCAAACCAGATAAGGACAGCCCAGTATCAGAAGCGTGTATTCCCTCAGCTCTTTCCACTGACCAGGCTGCACCCTGACTACAGCAGGCAGAACATCTGCTTGCTGAGGGGCTGCCCGAGAATGTCACGATTTCCCTGTAGTTCAGCTGTAGAGCAAGGGACGGTGGCGCAGTCAGGAATGGCTCCTTTCCCCTTCCACTGCTTCCCTCCCACAATCCACCATTCCCTGTCAAGGTAAGTAACAAGCTTCTGCTCCCTAAATAATGTAGAAATGGAGGACAGAGTAGAGAACAGAAGAGACAGTCAAACTTTCACCACTAGGCTGATTGAGGTGGCCCTAAAAACACTGCTGGAGTGAGAATTCTCTACTCTAGTGGAAAACTAACAACTTGGTGAATGGAAGAAAAGGCTAATGAGGCAAAGCAGGCAGGGGAGTACATTGCAAGCTCGCTCTCCAGATGAGACCAGGGAAGAGCCTTGACCACCAGCAGCTAAACTGACCTTACCTGGAGATACAGGTGAGGGAAAGAGGTATGAGGAGTCACTACCCAGATGGGTGACAACTCAGTGTCCCCAGGAAGTGCTACAATCTGGTTCTCCTTACCTTTGATTTCACTAGCTTGGTGATACTCTCTTTCAGTGTCCCCTCAACAGCAGTGAGCTTGGCAGCAATGGTGTTACTTAGCTGGCCAGCAATAGGGTCCATGCTCTTGGAAATGCCTAGGCACAACACAAACATGTCAAAGTTGCAGCTTTAAGCCTAGAGTCACACTTCCAAACCCCAGAAAAGAAAATGGAATCAAACTCTTCTTGGATATGACACAGTGAAGGGGAACAGTCACAGGCTCTGGCTTGGGAAGCTAGGGTTGGACATTAGGAGAAAGCTTTTTGCTAGGAAGGTGGTACAGCTCTGGAAGTCACCAGAGAGGCTGTGGAATCTCCAGCCTTGAAGGTTTTCAAGACTTGCCCTGACAAAGTTACAGCTGACCCAAACTAGAATAATGGGTAGCCCTGCTTCAAGCAGAATGCTGGACATTAATGGCTGCAGAAGGCATTCCCCCAGCATTTCTCTGAACATTTTCTTACATGGATGGTGCCAGTGCACCAAGGAAGGGCAAAGACAAGTTTAAGTCTGCTGCAGTCAAGTCTCAACATTTCCAAACTCATTAGCCTCCTTTGCCTTCCTCCACCAGATTCCAGAAGCTTTATGGATTCTAATGGAAGGTCAGACCACGCTCTCTGGACAGATATTCCCTCTGGGAGCCCCATATTCCTTCCAAACCACAACTCCTCAGATTTCAGTGGGGCCTGCAACAGTTTAAAGCACAATGACTAGTCTTCACATAACCTAACTCCTACTTCATATAGTGCTAACACTTCTACACAGCATGCTTTCTAATCCCTAAACAGGGCTAACTGCAGGGATTCACCTTCAAAACCTAGACAGCAACACTCACACTGGGGTACAGTCTTCTTCATCTCCTCACGAATGGTCCTCTCCAGACGGTTACACACAGCAGTGGAAAGGGACTGAGAGAGCTGCTGAGACAGATGCTCCTGGAGCTGCCCATTGCGCTGCTGTCCTTCTGTCAGCGCTCGGTCTAGTCTTCTCTCTAATGAAAATGCATGTTAAGGAGGACAAACAAGAGATTTCGTCTCTATCCTCAACACTCCTGTCCACAAAGATGGACACTAGCCTCACCTCCAGAGGCTCAGTGAGAGAAAATTTGCAGCTCTGGTGAAAGAGAGGAAAAATAACATTGTTGATGTGTTCCTGTAAACAAGAGGTGCTCTTAAATGATCAGGGTGAGGGAAGAGCTCTGGAAGGCATGGTAGAGAAGCCAAAGAGCTAAAAGGAAGCTCGACGGGAGTGTTCCCTACCTGTAGGCAGCTCAGCCCCACAGAGCCACTCGCTCACTCCTCTGCAGCAGGATGAGGGAGAAAATAGGAAGGGTAAAAGTGAGAAAGCTCACGGGTTGAGATAGACAGTTTCATAGGTAAAGCAAAAGCTGCACATGCGAGCCAAGCAAAATAAGGAATTCATTTACTACTTCCCATGGGCAGGCAGTTGTTCAGCCATTCCCAGGAGAGCAGGGCTCCATCACGCCTAATGGTGACTTGAGAAGACAAACGCCATCACTCTGAATGTCCCCTCTTCCTCCTCCTTCCCCCCCAGCTTTTACTGCTGAGCACGTCATACAGTATAGGACATCCCTTTGGGCAGTTGGGGTCAGCTGTCCCAGCTGTGTCTCCTCCCTACTTCTTGCTCAGCCCCAGCCTGCTTGCTGGTGGAGCAGCACAACAAACAGAGGTGGCCTTGACAGGGTTTAGAAATAGCGAAAGTGGTGTGTTATCAATGTTGTTTTGGTCACAAATCCAAAACATACCACCATATGAGCTGCTATGAAGAAAATTAACTCTATCCCAGCCAAAACCGCTACAGAAACCAAGAAGCCCAATACCCATAAAAAGCAAATTGGCAAAAATGTTTCTACGGGATGGAATTGGTGGACATAAGTGATATAGTGCACGGAAGCAAACCAAGGCTTAATAAGAGCTAGCCATACCTCATGAAGCAACCAAGCTCTCTGAAGGAGCGAACACACAAACACTGAGATGCATGTGCATCTTAAGAGAAAAAAAACAAAAACAAACAAAAAACCCACCACCAAAAAAACCCAACCAACCAAACCAAACGCCAAAGAAGCTCCAACAAAACAAACAGTGAAGAGACAGTTCAGCTACTGACAAAATTCATGAGGTTGTGCAGACAGGGAAAAATTATTCTAATATTACAATATAGCTCTAGACTCCAAACTTCAGTAGAAAGCTATCTGAATTATCTATGAAAATATCAGCCTGGTGGTCAAAGAAAAATCCAAGACTAATTAAGAAAGAAAAAAGAAATCATTGTCACATCACAGAAGTTAAGAGTAGTCTCAGACACGAAACAGGCTAGAGCTGCTCAGTTTGGGGAACGTGACCAAATTCAGTGCAGCAGAAGATGTACAGGAACTCACTACTCACAGTACAAAAAAAATAATTGGATACCAGGTTTGAAAACACCAGAATGAAGTACTTTTCAGACAACACATAAGGGACCTGCGGACCACCAGGTGTATATATGGCTACAGACAAGATAATTCTATATTCACCCATGCAGCGTGGCAGACAGACGCTATTTCTGGTGTATGTACTGACTTGCCCGGAGGAGGAAAGGATCATCCTGTAATTACTCTTGTGCAACTGGCCACTGCCTGATGGAGGATAATGTCTTCGGTGCACCTCTAGTCTACTGAAGCGTTGCAGCATGGAGAAAGCGCGGCATGGAGAAAGTATCAATTCTTCTCCATTCTGTTCCTGAGTTTCTTGCCCTTAGAAAGGGACCAAGAGGAACTGAAATAGTTATATTGCAGCCAGGCAATTTTACTGCACCTATGGCCCATGCCACCAAGATCCTCGAACCTTCTTAGCCTTCCTCATGCCTCTAGTCTGCCTCGTAGCCTTCCACTCCTTAACTGCCGTGCAACATTTGCAAACAAGGATACGCTCTTGCTCCTGCTGGGAGTCAATCACCCTCTCCACGTGGCCCATAAGGGAGCTCTGAATGGCATCAAGGTGATCCGTGAGTCTCTGCAGCAGCTCCATCTGGTTCTGACGCAGCTCAGAGAGCTCCCGCTGTTGGTTCCTCAATATGCACATCAGCTCATCCTGGAACTCTGGTGTCACCTATGCATGGAGAGGACAAGCATTCATTTCTAACAGGATCAGAGGTCAGTCAAGCTTTCTGCCAGGTATTAAGTCAACCCCTGTGCCTCGGACTGAAGCATAACACACAAAGCAGAAACCAGGACCAGCTTAATAGCTATTTCTAAGACTGTTGTCCCAAGAAATAAACTGATAAAGCAAGGCCCATGGTGCTTCAAGGAACTGGGATGAACTTTCTCTCAGGTCTTTAGTAGGACAGTAAATAGTGCTGAAGCATTGTGCCCTAGGGATGGACTGCAGAGCAGCTCTGACTCACCTGGTTGTTAGATGATCTTGGCGACTGGTTCGCATCCCTGGAAATAAAAAGAGAAAAAAGTAGTAAACCAATTATGTCAATTAACTGTTCTTATTATCCAAGTCTTCTGCCAAAACAGGCCACACATTTTATGGTTGCTTTAGATTTTTACACTCCAGCTCCTACTTCTTTGCCTAGTATAACACAAAAAGCAACAGGACGGTGATGAAATCCCAGTCCTTATAGCACTGTGACTCCATTTGCACTATCCACGGGCCCTGAAGTTCCTTACAGACTGGTCCCTTCACAAGGAGGAGATTTGAACCAAGTCTTAAAGAGGACTGTTACAAACAATGCATGCTGATTTTTCAGTTTTGTCCAAATTCAAAGCCAGAGAAGGCTTTGCCAAACAGCTTTTGGAGGTCTCCTGATATTTTAAACAGAAAAAACCAAAATACCCATTTGTTAAATATAGAATTAATGAGCTTCAGATCATCTAGAATGATTCTAATTCTCAAGGTGAAGAAACTAGTTATGCACTCCAGCATATACAGCAGAATAAAGAAAAATACTGAACTGATCCAGTAATATTGCATGTCTCTGTCAAAGTCACGTATCTATGAATATTCAAACACTACCAGAAGGAAAGCAATCATTTGTTGATCCCAGTCAGCATTCTTTAATCAACTTTAAAAGGACTGAGGCAGGAAAAATGAAAGTCATTTCAGAGGCTAAGAGCTTCTGGGTGTCACAGTACAGGACCACAGCCAGCAACTTAATGCCATAGCCCATCTTTGTCATAATCTGCACAGTCAGAGATCCAAATCACGGAGCTATAGGAACACAAGAAAAGGAGAGCACCCCGTGCAGAAGCTGTGCTGCTCTCCTTACATTAATGCAGACAGGTTGGTCTAAATTGCCATGGGCAGACCTTTCCAGTCATCAATTTTCACTTACAAGACATTCATATGGGCACATTTAGAAACACACAAAAGCAGCAAGCAGGTAACGATAGATATCGTTGAGCAAGGGCACTGTGCCAGCATTCAGAAGCCAATTAGAGGTAGAGGCCATGTTAAGCTACACTCACAGCATCACAGTTTCAATGAAGACTTCACTGAAACTGGCAAATGGATCCCGTGTCCCCCCAACAATTTATCTTCCACACATCTTCTGAAGCCCAGGCTATATTTTGGATTTTGAGTCCCAGCTGGAAAGGTAGTGTAGATCCTACTCCCACACCCTGGCGTGGCAGTCAGCGTCTGAGTGACCAGCAACACTCTCTGTGGGGTTACTGCCATTTGCAAAATGGGTGAGGGTTGGGAGCTCTTGGCCACTGCCCAGCCTCAGACCCTAGTCTCACTGCTAATGGCTACATCAGGTTGTGGCCCTGCACAGCTGGTCCCACAGCCACCTGTATTCTGGCAAGCCCAGCATACCCGTCATCTTTCTTGCCCTTCCGCTTTAGCTTTGGGGAAGCTCGAGGGGATGCCTTGGCTTTCCAGTCCTTCACAGGCAGCCTCTGCGTAGATGCTTTGGCACCAAATCCACCTGATGTAGAAGCCAAGCTTGCAACTTCATCATCATGGTCACTATGAAGGAACAGCAGGGGAGAGGACATCACTTGCAATACAGGACAGCATTAGCCTTCACTAAGGGGAGGGGATTCACACTCTGCTCTTCATCCACACACGGCCAGAGTCACTCAGCTAAAGATGCCTGCCACCTTGATCTTTAACACAGAGACCTCTACAGGGCTCAGCACATACTGCTCCATTTTGATCCCGGTCTGCCCAAGCTGAGCTTGAGTGCTGCATTACTTGACTTGGAGGGTCTCTGCATTAGGGACCACCGTGGTTCAGGCAGAGTGGTAGAATGACGCCTGTTCTTGCTGCATACACACTTGAGCACAAATGCCCTAGCGTGTGACACTGGCCCAACAGGGAACCCAAACATAGCCTTACAGCTTTACAGACAGAAAGCACTTAACAGAGCAAGCATTGCGGGAATGGAGGAGAATCAGGTTGAGCCTAGGAAGTGTGTGATCCTTGGTACCTTGGAGTCTTTCAAGTGCTGACCAGCCATCCAATACAGGCCGCACATTTCAGTCTGAATTGAAGTGTGGATTACAAATGAACCCTCAGCTGTCAAACAGGGCTGAGCACACGGAATGTGCCCACGGAGCTTTAGGGTGGCTCACGAGGGAGCCAATATGCCAAAAGCAAGAAGATAACTCCTGAGATACCCTTGCTACCTTATCCAAGGCACAGTATTTAGAAACTGGTCCCGTAATAGGTTTTCACTGGTAATTAAACCAAGCTTGGTCCATGCTCTCAGGAGCAGCACAGTCAAACCTTTCCCTAAAGAGAGTAAATCAGACAACACCCAGAGGCCAACCTCATGACCAGCTGAAGTCATTAGAACATTACGCAAGCTGGACTGCATACACACATTAACTCAGGAGACAAAGCAAAGACATTCACCCCACAAGTGAAGGCTTGCTGGGGACAGAAGCACGAATGCAGCCTGAACTGAGTCCATGCAGGGCGAGAGAGGGGGCTGAGCACTCTGGTACCTTTGTTCTGCACTAGCATCCTGGCTGTCATGCTGCAGCAGGTGGTAGCTGTGTCGATGGTAGGAAGAGCTCTTGTGCTTTTCTTCAACCTCATCCCTTGGGCTAGAGGAGGGAAAAAAAAATACCATCATGAGTCTCTTTTGGCTTGGATATTTGCTCACTCCACTTCTCATGAGAGATCCTGATGGAAGGTCTAAAACAAACAAAAACACGACACCTCTCTGCACAGATCCAGAAAGTGGCGCGGGTGTTGTTTAGAGGCACTAAACACTCAAACTTCTCCCTGTGTTTTTCTGGGGGCCTTAAGAAGGGAGAAACAGCCTAGCTATGCTTCAGGCACTCACCAAGAACAATCTCCCAGCATTCAAGCAAGACAGGTAAGCCACTACTCAAAATGGGCAGTACCATGAATAGCACCATCTTGGGTTTGTTTTTCCTCAAGGAATACTGATCACTGGGGCAAAAATCATCAGTGCTTCTCTGTTCTTTCAAGCGTCTGGAGGAAGTGTGCAATTTTGATGGGTTAGCTCTATCAGAACAGAACTGTAACAGTGAATCCAGTCCGAGTTTCAAAAAGATTTTGAAAGCAAATTGCATGTGCTTCTAAGCTGTAAACTAGGTCTATCTGAACTCAGCTTGCAGAAAGGTCTTCAGACAGAAGCAAGCACTTGTTACTTTCACGTAGGCTGATGGCTTGACTGAGCTGGAACATATAAAAAAATCTCAGATCCAGAGATATCTGATCTGATATTCTGATATGAGAAGTCTTCAAGACCTCAAAAACAGAGTGAAATTGAGGGGAGTTGCAAACTCCTATAAAAGTATTTTCTCAACTTCAAATTATGAGCAAAAGCAAACACACTCTGTAAAGACACAGCCTCAGTGCCCTCCCCAGAGACATCAGAACTGAGACCGTTTCCTGAAGCAGCATCCTCAGGCATGGAGGCACAAGATGAGGCCCTTCTCTTGCAATTCTGATGGGAGGGAACAGCCCTGGACAGTTTGAGGGGCAACACCGACACTCTCAGCCTGGTAGTCTTGTTGAAAAGGAAGGTGTTTGCAGGCTCCTGTGGCACATGCAGCCCTGGCCTTGACAGACTCTGGAAGTGCCAGATGCATCTCGCTGTTCCTGTCCCACTACAAGGCAGGGACACTAATTCTGTGATGAATCCTAGCACTGCTCCAGTGTAATAGTTTCCTCCTTGTAAGCAGGTGTGTGTGTGTGTGTGATGTGGGCGTCTTGGGTGACAAAGCAGCGGCCCAGGCTGCCCAGAGAGGCTGTGGAGTCTCCTTCCCTGGAGACATTCAAACCCCGTCTGCACACGGTCCTGTGCCCCTGCTCTAGGTGTGCCTGCTCACGTAGGGGGGCTGGACAAGGGGATCTCTCGAGGTCCCTTCCAACCCCCACCATTCTGTGATTTTGCCGCATTCTGCACATCTGCTCCACAGAGACATTGCCATTTATTTTCTGACTTTCAAAATATTTATAATGCTAGCTGCGCAGAGCTAATCCTAGAAGAGAGATATACAATTAACCTATAATCAGACCTGTCAATTATGCACTAATTGATTCCCTTCAACAAAAGCATGCAGGAATGCATCACCTGGGGCAGAATTTAGCTTGTACTGGTTTTATTTCCAGAATACAAAAAAAAAATCCCATCTCAAGTCTCCATTCCAAGGTGAACATGAAGGCCAATAAAGTAGACTTTTCACCTTCTTAACAAAGGTCCTTTAAGCTGCAAGGGGTATCAGAGAGCACAAATTGTTAGAGCTGGCCTAGGAAGTTCAGGACACAGCATACACAAACCAAGCACACAGGAATCATCAGATCCTTTAAGGAAAGGAGGGATGGAGAACTGCTCTGGTTTAATTACAACGTAAGAGCTTTTCACCAAGCTAGCAATTTGGCAAGTGCAAAGAAATTGCCCTAAGCAAGACAAATCCAAGTGATTACCTGTCTGCCATGCTGTTCCTGGTTTCTCTGGTTATGTCAGGAGCTGCTGGCCATGGCTGACTCACAACACTGTCAGAAGATGCATTTTCCTGAGTTAAAGCAGTCTCCAGTAATGATGGAGCATTTAGTCTGTCTACCTCCACTGGAGGCATGTCCAAAGAGTGGTGGCTGTGCTCTGAATTGTGCCGGTTCCTCGGAGACAGCAAATGCAAGGCTGAGGCAGCAGATGCCATACTGTCTGCATGATGACTGGGCTCCAGCACCTCCGCAGGTAGCCCAGACGGAGCTGCCGCAAAGCTACGTTGCAAGGTCTCGGAAGCAATCTCTGGGATATCTTGGGACATGGCTGTGGAAGCAGATGAAATGACGTCTGGGGAGCGCTCGCGGGTGGGAGAAGCCTGGGGCACCACCAAGGGCTCCACCTCCTGCAGTTCCAGTGCTAGAGAGGAGTTTCCTGGTGTGACCTGAATTTAAAAGAAAAAAAAAATACCAAAACCAAAACCATTACGCCTTCAGCGTAATGCAGACACTCCAAGAACCCCAGGTACCTTACACCAACCACCTCTGGAAACAGCCAGCTGTATCCTTTCCTCAAGTGATGCCTGTGCTCCTACTCTGTTCAGCAGAGGAGGCCCCCAAGGCTTGCAATGCACTCTTGGCTGGGCTAACAACGCAATTAAGCCAACACTACTTTGAACACACTTTCAAAAGAAAATGTCACACCAGTTCTACCTCCCTGCTTGCTCCAGGATCCCTTCTCTTTGAGGGAAAAAGTCAGTTTTAACACTGAACATCTCCAGGACTGAAAGCTGATTTCAATTTCAAGCTTTGGTCATCTGTTTTACATCACACCTGGAAAAATTTAGGTATAGGAAATGATTGTCTCAGACCCGTCAGACCAACAAGGAAGAAGCCGCCTTTCCAGGTAGCACTGTCTCCTAACACAAAGGCTGACCATGTCCAACCATTGTGATAGTGACAGCACAAGCTAAAGCTTTCTCTAGTTTTTAGAGACCTGCTGTTTATGCCGAGGTCAAGTTCTGTTAATACTGGCAAACCTGGCTGCAGATCTGTGCCAGCAGCTGTGTTTTCCAAAGGGCAGACACTGGCCCTCTTATTATCCAAACAAGTCTAATTTCAGCTTGTACAGACCCATAGAGAGAGGAACCTCGGCCCACAAGAAGGAAGGGAACAGCATTTGGAGCCTTACTGGAACAGGTGCCTTTGGTGTTAGCTTGTCAGGGAGGCCTGGGATAAGAACTGCATGGCTCCTAGGACTAGTCTGGAGACTGCTGCTACTGCTACTCAGAGTGAGGCTGGTGTCCAGCTGCATCTTGGGGCTTACAGTCAAGTCTTCCGATGGCCTGCAGAAAAGAGACACAAACAAATTGAGCAGGCCAATCTAATGGCAGAGATCTGCACCAAACACTCACGGTGAAGAGATGGGATCCACAGGTCAATGGAGGAGCCCAACCCAAACCTCGCTAGTGTTCTCCAAGCCCTTGCTCTTTCCACCGTGGTCAGCCACTCCCTGTCAACTAGCTCCTGCATCTCCTAGTCCTCATACAGCCCCAAGAGAGGGGCATTGAAATCTCTCAGAATCTGAGGTGTCAGTGAGAGAAGGGACCTGCTATATCTTCAGTGCACACTGTGCAGAGTTTAGGGAGAAACAGAACACTATGGGAATGGTCTTTGTCCTTTTCCCAGCCCCAGAATTGAAATTTTCCCATTATGCAGCCCAACCCACCTCAACACTAGTAAGACTTTCCTAACAGTCTCAGTTATCTTCCTGTCCTTGGTGGCTGCGGTGTTCTCTTACCTGTAAACAATGGCAGCCCTTTGGGAGAAGCATGTAAAGCAACAAAACTGAGATGCAATAAGAGAATCCCTATGAGGCACAAATGAAACGCTATTGTTGGCCCCTTGGATGACAACAGGCATGCTCCAAGCTGCATTAGAGATGCAAACAGTTGCCCATATAGGGACGTTGGGACTCAGGCCAGTTTCTAACTCTGGTTACAATCTCCTCTCCTACAAGATACTGTCCTTCAGGATGGTGCAGAGCTGTAGTGTATCAGTTCAGCTGCAGATATATTATTTAATATATGTGCACTATTTACCTGGGCATAGAGGCATCTGTGACAGAAGTGCTACTCATGGCTGTGACTGCAGTCAGGGAACTGACGCTGCTGCCCGGAGATACAGCGATCTGTAAAAAAATATATAGCAGTCAGGATGGGACAGAAGAGTCCAACCGCAGAGCTTGACCTGAGAATGGTGGCTCCAGAAGAACTCCTAAGGAGTTTTTGGCAAAGAGGGAATAAGAAAAAAAAACAGGTCGAGTTGTACTCAGGTGCTCGTTGAAGGCACGCCCCAGAACATCCTCATCACGTGAGCCATGACTGCTTTTATCGAGCAATTCCTCTCCCAGAACAAAGTGGCATTCTGCAGGGCTCAGCACCAGATCCCCATTTTGTTCTTTGAGCTAGACTGCTCTTGTCAAGCTCTGTTGCTACTAGTGAGGCCAGAGTCTGTACAGGGTTTAGGTCCTGCACTGCTGATCCATGGAAGTAGAACGCTCCAATGCACAAGAAGAGGTATTTATTGTTCATCTAAGCTACCTGGCTAGCAGTGAAGAGCACAGGGGGATATGCTGGCCCCCACTGCTGCTTCTGGCTATCAAGAAACACCTACAGAACACCAACACAAGCACGCAAGTACTCAGCTGGGAAAGCCGGTGTGGCTGAGCTTCTTGCACTTGACACTGCTTATGGCAGAGAGCAGAGATCGAGCTAAACTCAAGGCTGTGTCCACCCTACAGTGGTCCTGGGTGCTGGTGCCAGCAGGAAAAAGCCTGCCATGAAATAGGCAGCAATGAAAAGCCAGGTTTAAACTGAACAGTTACACTGTTTAAACCAGAGAGTAGCTGCCTCTTGCAGCAAACAGTATGTGCAACCATCAACAACTGTCTGTTCCCTTGGGATGTCTTTGCATTGGGAAGGCTACCCACCCTCAGGCACATAATTAACTTCTGCACTCAGCAACTTTGCTAGCAACACCAAAACCCTTAGGAGGAGTTTAATTTATTCTTTGGTCCCCAAGTTGTCACTGGGGTGGGCTCTCAGTAGTCAACTCAGCACAAACTCCATTTCTGCACATCCCCACACGCTGCCCATCCTCACCCAGGCTCCTCCAGTTACACATTCAAGCTGTGGTGGCAACCACATGTTCCTTGTATTTTATGTTATTATAAGTTAATATTAATTATAAATGANCATGCCTGTAAGAACTGTATCAGCGTGGCAAACAACTGCTGACAGTAGTTCTCAAGGAAAGGCAGAGAAAACAAACAGCACAGCTTCTCACCAGAGGAATCCACACCTTGTAATTATACTGCAGGTGACTTTTTTTTAAAGAATGCCCTTTTTAAAATGCTTTTTAATTTACATCTACTCCCATTCCAAAAGCACATGGAAAAAGCTACAGTCACAAATTCAGCAGAGGCATGGAAGCAGGTTATAAGGCAAGAATATCTGAATGGGTTTAAGAGAAACTAACATGACACTTGGATACAGAGCAGCCAAGAAACAGTGAGCTCCTGCACTTCTGCTTGTTGGCATAACCAAGAAGGGGCAGCAGAAACTTGCACCGAGTTGGACAAATGCACACTGCCAGTGCCAGACAACCTCTAGAAATGCCCGGCAGGACCCAATGGTGCATGACGCGGCACTGCTGGCCACACACACGTGGCAGAGCTTTAGGAAGAATTCTGTGTTTTCTGACTGCTTCATCAGAGCTCCACTGAGGAGTAAATGCTTCCTTATGGCTCTTCATCAAAGCACTTTCCTACACTTTGCAGAGATCACCAAATCCCAAGGAATGCTTCACATGCTTCCTGACACCGAAATCCCTGGCGCATGCATGGAAGACTTGCCTTCTGTACAAGTTAAGGCCTGCTGTGTTAGATTCAGAGAAACCCACCAGGCTGCTGGATCAACGATTTGCAGATCTCCTGCAGAAGATGTTAAAGTCCCAGCTACCTACCTGATCATTTCAGACCTGCATTCCCACAGGATCCCATCAGACAGGATATGCAGAGATGGCATATTTTCTTCCATTATAGTAATATCACAACCCCAAACAATGCATGTAAACCAGTCTCCCAGCTCAGAGACAGTTATTTAGCAAACCTGTATTTCTACACAAGACAGCTACATCAGCAGTTTTGCAGCTAAACACAGCAATTGCAACACATGCTTAGGCCAGCCTAGCATTTTAGATGCGCCAACGTGTCTTTACTCAGTTTGGTTACTTGCACAGAGTTTCCTGCGTGCTCTGCATTCAGCTACTTAAGCCTATCAGAGTCACTACTGACTAGAAAAAGTTCACAGAAGTATCCAAACCTACCCCTTGTACCACCAATAACAGTGCTGCTCTCTGATTACCTGTTGAAGAGATGTACTTGGTGTCATGAATGCATCTGGAGTCATCAACTTGGGTTTGGCATCATTTGAGAGAGAAAGGAAGTCTGCTGGTACAGGCAGATCAGCAATACGCCGCAGGTCTGGTTGAGAGCCATGCACTGATCCTTTTTCAGATCCCAGCCCTTCTGTGCTTAGATCAGCCATGTGGTCTGGAAAGGCTTCCGAGGGAGAAATACAAATCAATTTACAGGAACTTCCCCCAAAAGCTAAAGCTTTAATCCCACAAAGGATGAAGTTATGCTATTGCCTGCCATGCTGGATTCCAAAAGAACAAGCAAAAACTCCACAACAACCTAATTAAAGCTAAGGGCAAGGCAAATCCTGTGTCATGCTCACTCTTTGTAGACTAAACAGTGGATGTTATTGGGCTTTGATAATAAGAGATCCAAGCCTTCTTTCTCCCCTAAATGCAAGGCCAGTTTAACAGCAACATCCCAGAATGGAGAATGAACAGAAAGAGCACGCTACACACAGCCCAGTCCCCTCTACTCCCAAAGCTCTAGTATCACTTAATTTCTTCCACCTGACAAGAGACAAACGTCAAGTTTCTGGCACAAGTGCCAAAACACATAGGAAAGTTGACTCCAGTGTACACAAAGCATTAGCACTCCTAGCCTAACATGTCCCCATGCTCCATACTCACACCAGGCTCTAATCAAGTGCCGTACTTCACAGCTAGTCCATATTCAGAACCCTTTATGCAATGACACCACTCTATTCTATTACAAAGAGGCACCCAAAGCTGCTCTCCTGCTGCCCTGTCCGTCCCCTCCCAACAACCTTTTAAGGCTCAGCAACACTGAAGATGGATTTAACACAAATGCTCACCAAATTCTTCATGAGAACCATGGGAAGGCATGGATGCACTCATGTCAGGACTATGAAGAGGCTGAAATCTAATCTGCACATCCTGTAGGGCCCTGAAAAAAAAAAAAACAGG
>VZTV01053090.1:4301-19075 GCA_013400875.1 Anhinga rufa
GGGCAGGGCAGGGCCGCCGCCGTCCGGGGGGAGCCGCGGCCGTGCCGAGCGGCCGCGGGCCCCGGGGGCAGCGGGGCGGTTTGGGAAGGGGGCGGCATCGGCACCTCCGGGCATCGCTCCTGCGCCGGGCTCAGGGTGTGCGGGTGGATTGCAGCGCGAGTGGCGTCCCGCACCCCGGGGGGGCACCGGCGCCCCTTGCAAATTACCGCTTCCCATGCTCTCATCGGTGTCCTTCCTCTCTTCGGTAGTAATTGAAAGTAACTCGTTAAGAGTAGCCCGTGAATAACTCTGCTAACAAACCTGATTTATATATATGCTGGGTCACTGAAGCCCACTTCAACATGCAAACGTTCCCACTCCAAAATTCATTTAAAGAAGACCTTTCAATGTTGCCTGGCCAAAATGGAGAGCGTTAATCAAACAGAAAAGCACCTTCAGCGTGCTCTTTGGGAGACGCGGCAGCACCCGGCTGGCCTCTGAGCCTCGGGTGGCAGACACCTCCCAACGCGACCCAGCAGATACAGTGGGGGAAAATATAGGGGATGGCAAACTTCTGACAGCCTGGGGGCTGGCAGAGGGAGGGCCGGGAACTGGTCTTCATTATATTCAAACATTTAACTGGATCAAGAGTTTATTTTTTGGCAGAAATGGGGAAAGAAGTGTAAGAAGCACATCCTTAAGGTTTCGTGGGGTTTGAAGGCATCCCGTTGCGTGGGATGGAGAGGGCGATGCCAGGCACCAATGCACACCAGGGCACACACGTGGCACAGACGCCCCAGTGAGCGGGTAGAGGTCCAGCGTGGCAGTGCCGGGGGATCTGTCCTCCGGGGTTCCCTGCTCTGGTGGCCCGTGCCCTGCCTGCACCCAGGCAGTCCAGCCTGGGTTTGTCAGTTCTTCCAAAGAGGGTGGAGGAAGGAGTGAAACATCTGCAGCCGGTTAACTCCCGGGACTTTTGAACTCGTTGCTGTGCAGCTGTTCATCCTGAGGAGATGGCAGACCTGCGCCGGAGGAGCAGGGGGAGGACGTGCCTACGCTGCCGACTTACAAGTGTTACTCAACGTTCGTCTCTCTGGCAGCAGCGACTGAGTGCCACAGAGGGTCACGGTTTCAGTCCCAGGAACTCATGCCGGGTACCAAAAAACCAACACCATGAGGCAGACGGAAAAGAGATCGGTGTAACCTGTTGGGAGCCAGGGCACAGACTCGGGCTGAAATATTTTAGGTGTCGTGGAGAAACCTGCTTCTCTCCCATCTAAGCGTGCCCCATGGGGTGGGAGACCCTGGCTCCTAGCCACAGCTTGGGAGGGATAAAATGGGACTATGATACATGGCGAATAGTAATACGGCTTATTTGGCCAAGGTGATATTAACCTCTCTGGTTAAGTGTCTCTGCCAGGTGCTCTCCAGGTTACTAGCACAGATTAACCCAAGTTACTCTCATGTTAGCCAAGAGCAGCCGTGTCCAAGGCTGCACCCCTCCTCCCCACTCAGTCCCTGCTTGCCTCCCAGGCTGCCGGCACTTGTGGCTGGGACTCATAAAATTAGTAGCTGTGCAAAATGCAGTTTTAAAAGTAATTCCAGCAAATGACAGGAGGGAACAAGAGTTAAACCTCCATCCTGGAAATGGATTATATTGGCAAAAGTTTTTACCAGTTGCACACCTGTAAGTTTAGGATGGAAGTGGCATTTGACGTACTTTGCAGGGCGTAATTCTTTATTTGAGTCTATTTTAATATCGCCACCACCCTAAGAAGTTAATACCTGCTGAGCAAAGCGATTGGTTCCAGTCTGGCAGTCGCAGGCTGCGGAAACCTTTATTTATAGGATCTCATAGTGTGCCTGATTGATTAGGATGATTTCTTTTCTTTGATGCGAGGAGTGCATTGATAACATCTTGTGGAAGATGAGAGAGCTCCCTCCCGCATAGCACATTGAATTTCCCAGTGCAGCGCCAGTCTGTGACGTCCAGAGGGGCGCAGTGTGGGTGGTGCCCACCTCCCATTGCAAATTTGCCTGGTCCAGGTGGAATACAGCTGTTACAGCCACCGTGACCATCATTCATCCCAACATAGTTGACTCCCCGGCACTGTTTTTCCATGCTGCCAGACCTTGCAAATGCCAGCCTGCCACCCTGTCTTCAAACGATGGCGTTCTTCATGAGGTTAACAAGAATACACCTATTTGATGATTTTCTAATTTTCTCTTTTTCTTACTCTTTTTTTCATTGCAGACATATGCAATAATTTTTAATCTTGAAGTAAGCCCTCTACATTTCTAATTATATATGGAGAGTATAATTTCCACTCAACCCTTCGTAAGAAGAAACCAGATATTGTTATTCAAAACACATAGGTAATTTCTCTCTTTTACAAGCCTACATCAAATAGGTTGCTTCTCCAATGCAATGAAAAACTTGAAATTCATATGAATTTTAAAGGGTGAAAAGTGTGAACACAAGCCCTTGTAGATGAAAGAATGTGCTTTACAGTTATTTTATTCGGTGCAAAGGAGGTTTTAATACAAACAAGGCATGTTGAGTTTATTCTGAAACAGAAATATATCATAAAAATAAGATACTGCTTTCATTGGATGAATGCAGGGCTGTTTCAAAAGCCAGTTTGCTTGTTATCATAAGCTATTACATTTATTTCATTTTACCATTTCGGTACTACTCTAACCTCATTCTAAAATGTGTTTCACGTGCTTGCTCTCTCTCTCCTGCGATATTGCCGAAGCTTTTGGGTTGGGGAAGGAGGCAGACAGGGAAGCAGGGAAGTCACAACCACCCTTAGGCTGCCTCCTTCTCCTGGCCTCCACAGACACCATCCAAATACGCAAGTACAAGAACATCTCTGCCAGCTGGGTCTTCATCTCACCTACTGTTCAGCACCCTCATCTCCACCCTGAGCTCCCAAACCTAAGACAGCCCCGCACAGGACATGCTGACTGATGCAGGTGATGAGATAGGAGTGGAAGACCACATAGACTGTCTGCTCCAGAACACTGTTGAGTTCCTGGCATCAGTCAGTCCTCAGATAATTACTCAAGGCAGCAGCTAGTGATGGCTTTAAGCACAGTCAGTAGCTAATGCTGACATTTGATCTGATATTTTTTAACCAAATGCTTTTGGATTGTGACTTTTTAAAAATTTTGGATTTTTTCCCAGCTTTGAAAGTCTCTCTTTCCTGCCAGGCTCATTGATTTAGTCTCTCCAGAGTGCTTTATCCTAGAGGAAACCCACCCAGAGAATCTCCAGGTCGGCTAGTTCAGTTTGGGCTGAGTTGTAAGGGAAGAGGACAAAATTGCACCCACTGGGTACTTTCAGTTGAAAGGGGACTGTGTTCCTCACAGCAAACAGTTTGCCACTCTCACCTGTGCAACCTGGAGCCTGCTTAGAACCCCAGATTAGACCCATAAATGGTCCAAGGAAACTGTGCATTTACCTTAAAAGTCTGGCTGGGGTTTCTGGGGGGGTTACTCTTTAACTGACTTCCACACATTGCTGCCCATTGTCATTATGCAGGTGGGGACTTGCCAGGGAAATGATGCTGACCTACCTGCCCCAAGATGGTACAGGAATGTGCAGTTTCCTCCAAACACAAAGAATTTATGCTTCCCACCACCCCTAAAAAGGAAAAGGATCACTCTGAGATCAATGCACATTTCCTTTTCCCGCTACAAGACTTCTGTAAGTACTTCTGGTTTTTGTTTTCCCATGGGCAGGAGAAAGGCTGCAGCGTTTGCCTGGAATCTGTGTTGGATCCCAACACAAAGTGAGCGTGGGCCTCCAAGAATCGGATGGACAATATATTCACTGGCCCCTAAACTGGCCGTTTTTATTCAGGAGCTTTTTTTTACCCATTCCTCTTCTATAAAAGTTTTCAGCCACACATTTCGTGGGTCTGTGCTTGCTGAACTTGCTGTGGAGGTATTCTAATCTCTCATTACAAATAATGCATGAAGCTTTTGCATAAAGTGTAAGCCAAGTGCAATAGCTGTGGTTTCTTCTTCCTAAGCCTGCAGGAGCCAGAAGGGTCCCTGGTTTCATTCACGTCACTGCCTTAATTCTGAGGCATCTTTAAAATATCCGCCCTGGTAAATATTCCCCATCCCAGGAACCACAGCTGTCCCCAACGTGCCATGGCCCCGCTCCGGCACCATCTGGGGAGGAGGAGGAGGGAGGAGAGCCCACAAGCTGCCTCCATGCAGGGTGTCTCGCAGCAGCACCATCCCATGCACACCCTCCAGCTTCTCCCCACAGCTCAGGATGAGCATTACACCATTTCCAAGGAAAAAAAACCTGCTTTTTTTGGTGTGGAGGAGAGCGTGGTTTTTGTCCTGCCTGCAGCATGCAGATACCATGGTGACAGACACCTTCCAACATTACAAAAGCAAACAGGAACTCGTGAATTTGTGTTTTAAGGCCAAATTATATATAGGAGCACCACACACTTGACATCTGTCGCTGTTTCCTATTAGTACCCTTTGCTTGACTAATCCCCCGCCGCCAGCCGAGTCCCCAGCTAGCGCTGGGAGGTACTGCTCATGCTTTCTAGGCTCTATTGGAGAGATTTAACAAACTCCTGTGCAAGGCAGCCCTGGCCTGCTGCCTGCCTGAGCTGTGCCATGCCAGCATCCCACGCACATCTTGCAGCGCATGGGAGAGAGCAGGACATGCCGTGCCACGGTCCCACTGTCAGCTACTGGAGGGGCTGGGGATGACTGCAGGAGGATGGAGCCACATCCTGGGGACATTGGAATCTCCTCTTCGTGTTCAGCTGCAGTTGGTGTTATAGAGTCCCAGATACAACCGAGTTGGCGTATTGGTGCCTCTAAAATAATTTCTGCAGACATCGGAGTTGGCAGGGGAATGAAAAAAGGTCAAATTTAAGCTGAAATGCTGCTGGGAAGAGGAATGCATCACTCATACAGAAGTGATGACTATAATACATTTATAAATATACCCATGTGAGAGGTGCTATTCCCTCCATCAGCCATCCTTGGTGCCGTGTGCCACAGGCTATACCCATGGCTCTGCCATCTTCTGCTCACCCATGCAGCCAGGCACTGATGCTTTGGTTTATTTTTTACCTGTGCTAACTTTTCTTACACTGACCACAAGGTCTCAAGTGTAAGATTTTCCCACCTCGTGGGACTTCTGCTGTTCTGGGAGCAGCTGTGATCACAAACTTGCATCGTCTTGTCCCAAGTGAAGAAGAGGTGGCTGCGTCCTCCCGCCCCCAGGCGCAGGGATGGGATTTTGCTCAGTGCTTTGTTTTCAGGGAGCGTTGGAGCCCTGTTTAAGTGCTGTGTGACCCCACTTACATCCCCACCCAGTAAATAAAACCAGAAAAGGAAGAAAACGAGATTGCTTTGGCTTGAGAGTAGCAGGGGAAGAGCCTTGTGATTAAAATGCTTCAAAACTGTCCACACATCAGAACACAAATTCTGTGATCCCTTCAGAGGGGTAAATAGTTTGGAAGAGCAGGTACACATCCAGACCCCTGATACAGCTCCGGCTCCAGCCCCGTGCAGTGTGGTCCTCAACACCTTCACAAACTTTTAAAAGCTCAAACAGCCAAATGCCCTTGCATGCTGCTGACTCGCTGCATTTGATATAAACTTGCATTGCATCTGGTATTTCAAATATTTTTTTCTGATTTACTACTGCTTATTCATAGATGAAAGGTTCTCTCCTCTCTAAAAATAATGAATAACATCCTGCAGTCCCTGCATGCTCATGCTAACCATATCACATGCCACAACCCCAATGGTTTGGCTTCAGGAGTTAGAAGCACAAGGATGCTGCATTGCTCCATGTTTCCCAGCCAGCCCTGTGCATCCCTGCAACTGAGACTCCAGCAGCAAACCAAACACACACCACCCCTGAAATGCACAAAGTAATGCCATTTAATTTAAAAATTAACAGGGTGGGCACTCACCTGCAGCCTGGTGGGGCACAGACACAGGGTCTGGCTGGCTGCATCCCTCCCCGGGCAGCTGTGACCTCCCTTGGGGAAGCCGGAGGGCACGGCACGGAGCAGCTTACGTGGCTGCAAGCAAAACCTTTTTGGGAATTGCTTTTGTACGTTGCTATTTGGATTTGCAGGTTTAACTATTCAGATTTAGCAAATTAATCCTTTGCTTAATTTAGAGAGAGGATAAGGGAGGAGGGAAATCGCACGAGGCACCAAGAGTCTGAGTGATTACGCTCTCATTAAAGCTCTTCTGCTGGCAGAGGAGGTAACAGAGGTGGTAACAGAGGAATAACTGCACAATCTCAAAACTAATCCCCTCTCAGGTCGTGTTCCTCTTTTTTGGCTCTGGCAGGCCCCAGTTCCCCATGCTAGGATTTGATTTTTACAACAAGAAAAGCTTGGATGGCTCATCCCCTGCCAGGGCTTCCCGAGCTCCTTCACCGAGGCTCGGAGGAGCACAGACCTCCGGCAGGTCTTCCCCGCACCAGCAGGGTCAGAGCACGGGGACTGATGCTGCTGTGTACGATGGCCAAGTCAATACCGCTGCAGCTATACAGAGGCTACAGAAATGGCCGTTACTGGTGTCCTAACACACACGTGAGAAGACCACTTTGTCTCCTATCCGTTGTACAATGTAAAGAATAATTAAAAAAAGTCCCTGTCCAAACTGGTTTTCCTCTAAATAATTTGCTATGGGCTAGAGGATGAACGGAAGGGCAACATCACACGAACCAAGCAGATGAAAAGGGGCGAGCTCTTTAAACAACCTCTCTTACGTATCTTATTTAACTCTTTTTATATGCACCTCTGACCAAACTCAATGACAAATTCACATCCTGACATCTGGGGAATACTCAAAAAGATAACGGTGGGGAAGGAAGAAGAGAGGGCACATGTCTGTTTTCAGAAGCACTCACCACACCTTTCTTCTCAGTGGATTATGAAGGAGAAAACAAGGAAAGAAAAAAATCCCCATAAATTAAAACTATTTGTTGACCATTTTAATAGAGTAGAAGAGAAAACTGCTGAAATCTCTTGAAATCTGTTGTTCAGGAGACCAAACTGGCCAGCCAGGATAACTAATTTTATTCCCAAACACTGTGAAATGTGCTGATACACACACCAGAAGTTTTATCACTGCTTCGGCAAGGCAGGGATTACCACCTGAATATATTTAAACTGAAATGATGCTGAAATCAGTAGGAAGCGAATATCGCCTCATTGCTTTAACAAAGGTGCATTAAAGGCAATTACCAAAAAATACCCTTCAAGGAGTAAATGGGTTGCAATTAAGTCATTAGCAGTCTGGTGCTGGCATTCCCCCAGGGCTGCTCATTTAATGGTTATCTCCAGATGAAGAGTTCTGCTTATTCCTTCTCCTTTGACTCCTGGTGTGGATGTCCACCTCTTCCACCCCACCCTGGCCATGCCCAGCACAACGCCACCCAACACATCCCATTGTCCTCAGGGAGACACATGGGATCTTGGGGACGGGGACTGGGAAGCTGAGATGGGTTGATGCAGTTGTGCCTGGTTCCTTAGGAAACCTGATCATCATCCCTCCTCCTCCTCCTCTCAACCAAGCCAGAAATATGTCTGCTATCCCATATTTTTCCAACAAGGACGCATTGCTGGGGATGATCGACACTTGGTGAGGTTGTGAATTCCTTTCCTTCTGCTCTCTGTCCTAATGGGGCTGCTTTCCTATGCCAGTTACGTCTGGCAGGCACAGGAGGGCCAGTAAAACACTCAGGGTAAACAAAAAGCAAGGTCAGTAGAGATCCTCCTTATCTGTCAAAAGGCCACTGGAATTCGGTGTAATCATCAAGGCTGTGGAAAAAAAAAATCCCTTTTATAAACTGGTTTTGAAGGCATGTGGGTAAGGAATGCAAGGAGGGAAATAGCTGAAATATTTCAAATGCAAGAGTCCACAACAGCGCTGCCACGTCTTAATATTTATGTTGGTTACTCTAAATGCATTAACTCACAAATTTCAACATGTGCGGAGACGGTTATGCAGTGTTTCTGCTCAGAAACCCCTCCTGCTTGTGATCCTTTGGGCATAACCACTGCTGCCCTGCAGAGGTGTGGGGCAAGGGCTGCGGGAACAGGGGGAGGAATCAGAGCCATAATTAAGTTTCAACGAGGACAGCGATATCTGCCTCAGGGGCCTCTGGTAATCATAGCTGGAGTTTGAAGGTAACTATTAACAAAGCCAGGGAGGACAGCACTCTGCTCCGTCGGTATCCCAGCAGTCTTGTCCTGGCTGGCTGAGCTGAAGCTGGTAATGTTTAGAGCAAGAACCAGCATTCAGGAATTTCTCCCAACTTCTTGTTGCACCCCAGGGTGATCCAGCCCACTGCCTGATTTAGGGCTGAGAATTTTTTTCTGGGATCATAAATAACTTAGAGTGAATCTTTTCTTGCCCAAACCTGTTAAACGAGAGTCACAGAAAATGGTTTGGAAAATAAAGTTAGGATATTCCTTATGCAGTTAGACAATCTCTTCCCATGCATAACATTTACCAAGAAGTTTTACCATCCTCTCACCACTCTTTTAGTACCATTCAGATCGGTGTGTGTGTGTGTGTGTGTTCAGATTACATATAAATAAACCCAGCCTAAAGCAGCCAGAGCTTGGGACGCAGAGGGAACCTATGCACTGGGAGAGGAAAAGGTGCAGTTACTGCTGAAAGAGATATTTCTGCAGGTGCCCTTCAAAGGGTGGGATCAGGTTCCATCAATCTGCTCAATTACCATTTAATTTTGAGTCTACAACTCTTGCTGATTCCCAGTTTCCAGTCAAGGGCAATTATCTTTTGTTATTTCTTTGTCTCTGCACCTTTACAAGCCCATATACATTTAGATGCAGTTCAGGTTTACAGGACTACATACTGCTGCTTTGCTTTTCTCTAATGATTTATGATATGCTTAATACAGCTGTTTGCAGCAATGCAATATTAACATAACAGCTCAATAAACAGACTAAGAATGAACTGTTCGCAGATTGTTGGGTTGGTTTTTTTCCTTCTAAATTTCAGGGATGACACTGAACTCACTGCACTGCCTTCTCCACAGCTTTTCCTGTTACATATTTTGCTAGAGGAGGCACAGTGCTGGGTGGCACGGGCTTCTCCGTGGTATGCCCCTGCTTTGCTCTCCTTTCTGCTTTGGCTGATGAGACCTGTATTTACAAGGGTACCGCTGAGACCACCAGCCCATTTCTTGTGGCCTGGGGCAGAGCCAGCAGCCTCCCCGAGCATCTCCCTGCAGTTATCCCTGACACCTGGCTCAGGGTGCTGCGCCCGTGGAGGAGCCCCATAGCATTTGCAAAGGGGCCCAAAGAGGCAGAACCCGCAGCTGCTCGGTCACAGCTTCCTTTCAAGCACCAAAGGAGAATTGCTTTCCAAAATATATGTGCACGCGTAACAGCTGCCTGTTAGAGGGCAAACTTCAGTCAGAAAGCTTTCCCTCCATCATCCCTTGGGTTGCAGAAGACTAAACAGATTGCAAATACAGAAAGGCCAGGAAAGCCTTATCTGTTATCACACCTAACAGCTCTGCACTCATTCAAAGACTGATTGCTGGCTTTTTACCCACTTAGTTTCGCAAAACATACCGAAGAGCCAGTGGCCATAGATTTCTAAAGTACCACATTAGGAATCTGGTCACCTGGCACTGGGAAGTGTTTTGGTACTCATTTGTATTCAAAGTAAGAAATGTAACTTCAAAAAAAAAACAAACCACAAAATCCACATGACGTGCAAAGCCGGGGAAAATAAAGTATGTAACTACAGCAAATGTAGCTGTGAGGAAACAAGTCCTCTTCCCTGATGATGAATTATACTTTGCTTGCAACAGATGCATCTCTTTATATTTGTTTTCTGCATAAATCTACATATTAGCCTGAAAGCAACTGTACGTGCTTTGTCTTGCCTTGGTTCCATCACTCACTGCTCTTTTCAGCTGGTTGCCTTCAAGTGCAGGGCGGGGGACTCTGAGAACAGCTTTGCTCTGGCAAACGGCCCCATTTTGTGGCTTTTCCAGCCCCCAAAACACGGTGAGGGAGTGGGTGGACATCAACCATGTAGTGACTTTGCTGCATGCATGGTGGAGCTTGTGACCTCTCTTCTGCCCTTGGCCACCAGTTCCTGCCGATGGGGACGACATTTCCCAGCCCTGAGCGATGGGCAGAGCCCTAGGGTTTATAACACCCAAGTAAACCAGGAGGGACAAACTGGGGTGGGCTCTGTGTCTGCATGACCCAGCATCAGCGATGGGACCTGCTGTGAGAGTCACAGTCTTCTGCAACTCAATTTATATAATCTATAATTTATTGCATGATGCCAACCAGACAGGCTTCCCTGGAGCTGGGATGGCTGGTGAGGTTCGCTGTTGGTGTACTGCATGGCTGGCAGCAAATCCCCAGTGTGGATAGGCAATAGTTTTGCCCCAGGAGCCTTATTCCTCAAGAAATCTAGAAGTGGGAGCATGCATGGGGTGCAAGTGGTGGGAGGAATATTCTGCAATAGCAGCCAGAAAAGGTAAAAAGGATAGGTACCAAATATAATTATCTTATTAAATGGTGAACCCATTTTTTTCAGCTTTTCATAATCTCGTTTAACACTATTGGTGTCAAGTTAAATTATTTTTAATTGTTTTTACAAAATGCATCTGATGAATTTATGGTTTTCTCTATAGGATTTCCCAGAACATAATTCTCCAAGAGAATTTTTTTCCTCTCGTCTAAGGAGTCTTATTTAATATCTGTGCACTGGAAATTGAAGCAATGAAGCAAGTAAACAATTACTGCAGCGTATCGTTAATGGGAGCAGCCTTGTCTTACAGCCACAGTGAGCAACCTTACTCTCGTAGGCAAGAGCCTTGCTTGTTTTGCTCCTTCCCAAGATCTCACCTGTGCTTGGCAGCCTAAGCAGCTCCTGCTGTCCCAGAGCCTGCCCCGTCCCCCCAGGGAACGCTCAGGGATAACCTTCTTTACTGGTGCTGGTGGGAAGGAAGGCAGCTCCATCCCCGCCGAGGACTCGCTGGGTGGGTGCGTGGGTGAGGGATGGCTTTGAGGCTGAATCTCACAACTGAAACAAACCTTTGCCCTTTTTACAGGGTGAAAGCATTGCCTACAAGTGGCTCTGGGGCATGGGAAAGTGTGCAGGGAAGTCACCGGCAGTAGCGACAGCAGAAAGGACGTTGGTACCAACAGTCCCCGCTCCCTCTGATCCTGTAAAGCCATTTTCCATCGCAGAGGATGGGTACAGAAACTCTTGCCAAAGGGGGTTTAAATAAGGCTAAGGGATGGTAAGCTCTTGCAGGCAGGACTGAAGGCTGGGGGGTTTTGGAGGGTCCCAGGTGCCTGTGGCTTAGCTGCCCTGCCCAGACAGGGCATCTTCCCAACCTCTGCCCTTGTGTGTGGCATCAGGCCAAAGCCATTTCCATGGCAGAAAGGCCCCACTGTTTGCATGGACAGAGAAACACGTTTTTTTTTAAATTTTTTTTCCCCCGTGGAAAACCGAAAATCAAAAAGCTCTGCTTCTGGAAGCTCTCATTGTGGAGCAGCAGGTCAGAGGGACGCTGCTGAACTCAGTGCACAAATGCCAGGGTAGGACAGCAAAAAATAGAAAGCAAATTGCGATGACCTATTACTTTAGAGAAAAGATCTATTTCTGATACATACACTATTTAAACAGAGGTATTGCTAGTGAGTCTCAGCCTGTAACCCACTTAGGCAAAGCTTCAGGCATAAAGCAATGTCATTGCCAGCTCCTGGCTGCTTATTCACCAGTGACACACTGGCACAACGCAGCAGGACAGAACGAGACCTATCTACGTTATCACAGAGGGAACAACAGAGTACATATTAAAAGTCTGGATTATTGGTGCACAGGGATAATTTCCATGTCTTTAGGCTATAGCGCTGGCAGGCTGTGGGCTGTTAACGTGAGCTCTGAGCTCGCCTGTGCTGGGATGGGAAAGCAGATCCTCTCCAGTCCTGGGGACAGGGAGCCAGAGGCCGCTAGAAGATGCACAGGGGACACCACCATGGCATGCTATGTACACTCAACAGCATGCTGCCTCCTGCATAAGGTACAGTGACAGGCAATATAGTCCTTTAACTTCATCTGAGTCCATGAGGCAAGAGAAGGTCTCCTGCCTGCAGCCATCAAGAGGCTCATCACTGACATAAGCTCTTGGTATTCCCTGACCTTTGGCGCCCTGTGACGCACCAAAGAAGAAAAGCTCTCAGTGTGATGGAGAGAGATGTTATTGCTGAATGCATCTCTCCCTACTCCAATTCCCAGCAAGGCTTCAAGGTGTATACTGAAAACCAAGATACAGGTGCTGGTATTTTGGCTCAGCAATTAGCATTAGGGTTGTGCTGTGTCTAATGGGAGAGGCTGGCTCCCAAACAGACGGCAGATTCAGCTCCCTACAGTCATTCCAGGATAATATCTTGAATAAACCAACTCTATTTAAATGCCTTAATAATCAACATACTGAGTGCAGGAGTTCAGAAGAACTGGTAGATTTAATCCAGCTCTTGAGAGCTTCATCTGTTTATTTTACAGGACCCTTGCAAGGCAGAAACTCCATCTTCAGCTACTCCTAAACTGCAAAGTGGGTGGGTTGGATATTTCTGACTGTGCTGCAAGAAAGCGTGGGACCAACATTTGCATTCCTCTGCAAGAAAGCTGGGTAGCAGAGCTAAGGAACAGAAGTACCTTTCAGCAACATAAAGCCTGATCCTACATTATATGGAAGAAAAAACCTGAAGTTAACTCCCAAGACCAACTCAGACTATATAAAGGGTAGGACAGTGTAGCACATCGCTGCGGTGAATGTTTATGTCCCCATAGCTCATACTGCAGCCCGGGCTTCAGCAGCGGCCTTGTGCCACCGGTTTTCCCACTGGAACTGGAAGTCGGTGAAACAGAAAGTGAATAATCCTCTTAGCGGGGCTGGCGCCGGCTGCCATCGCCCGTGCTGTGCTCCAATTAACACCAGTGGCTAAGCCTTGCTGGAGGTTTTGTTATTAATTATGGGAGGGAAGGAGAATTGAGCATGCTTAGTGCATGGCTGCTTGGGCTAGGAGAAAGGAGATGTCCTACAATAACTCACAGGGAAAAAAAATTAATGCCTTGAACGTGGCACTGAAACAACACTGTTCCTGCGATGGAGGATGGATGCCTCCAGCCACCCCAGCGTGGTGGGGACTAGTTCCCAATGCCTCTGCTCATGCTGGGGCTCACCACAGACAACCCCATGAACCAGGGCCTGGGACACGCTCCTGAAAACCAAAAGCTGCTTTTCGCTGGGGCTGGCAGGTTTGGAAATGGTGCCAAGAGCCAGCAGTGTGACTTGAGCTCAGCTTTAGCTTTGCCCCCCAAACTGAATCCCTTTCCCATCCATAGCATCAAACCCTCCACAAAATACAGCCCAAGCATTCCTTCTACTTGACAGGATTTTTAAATTGGAAGCTAACCCTTGTCACTTTTCCAAGATGATATTTAATCTATGGTTATTCTTTCAGACAGAGGGTTGCAGAGTACCTTGGTTTGTGTGAATGCGATTTCTGGGGTCTCAAAGTTACACTGCTCTCAAAGGAAAATCTTGTATGCTTGTTTTAAACACAGAATTCACACAGTAGTTTTCAATAATTTTCCTTCTGGGAAAAAGCAAGAACCCACCCCGAAACATGCACAAGACAAGACGGGACTGGAGCCGTAGCATCCTCCGCTCCCTCCCTGTAGCCCGGCTGGGGAGATGGACCCATCGCACCCACCCCAGCTGCCACCCAGCTGGTCTTACCCTGCCCTGCACCCCAGGCACTCTTATCATTGTGCTTCTTGAATAACTCATTTATAAACTTTAGCACACTTGATAGCTTTTCCATTTAACAGTGAAAACCCATAAGTAATGAGAACGTGCTTAAGATAAAAGAGGCTGGCTACATTAAATAGGGAATTGCTTCGGTAGGCACAAACTAATGCTTTCCACTGGACTGCTGGATAAAATTGTGCACCTCTCTAAAGGGACATGATGCTTAAAAATAGTCTTTGTCCCAAATGCTTTTTAAGGGAACTCAAGATTGTCACACACCACAGGAGGAGATGTTTCTCTCTTTCTGTGTTGTGTATTTCGCAGCTCTTTGGGCAGACATAAATGGGAATATCGCTGGCACCCAAGAAAGTGCAATTCTGACAGCCCAGGTTTTGCTGCGGCGGAGAGGATGGCTCCAGGCTGCCCAGCTCTGATGACACACCCTGCGAGGATGGCTGAAGAAAGCACTTCTTTCCAGAAGCTGCTTTTCCTATATTTCACACACCCGGAGGCTTTGCAAGAAAAAGTGGCCTGATGCAGGGGCACAGGCAGGCGCACATGCCTGGGGCAGGTCTGCCTGCAGCTCCTTGCACAGGCAGCTTCCTCCCCTTATCACATTTGTCAAACAAAAAGCGTATAATTCTTATGTTGCAATACAACTGGGAAGAGATTAGCCTCGGAATGAGATTGGGGCACTATTAATTCAAAGGGAATTAAGAAGCATGCAGTGCTTGGATTCTGGGGGCTGGAGAAAATTAAAATAACTCTTGCAGGGTTGAGAAGAAAAACCCCTCTAAGCCTGAGGCAGGATGGACAGACGGACAGCACATGACACTGGGCTCTTCCCGTTTCGAGTATAAGCTTATTAATGTGGTTACCCATGCAGTGCTCCTCGGGATCCCATTTAAGGAGGTCAGAGGTTGAGGTAGACAGTGATAAGAAGCCCAGGAAGGCTGGACATTCT
>VZTV01053105.1:0-14969 GCA_013400875.1 Anhinga rufa
AAAAAAAAAATCAAGAAAAGCTTCAGAGCAATTTGCAGTAGCTGAGCATTTGGCACATAGAAGTGTCAAAACAAGTGCTCAAGTGTGTAGGTCCTGTAAACACTCATTACTGAGCACTGTGCTGCCTTGGACAGTTCAATTTTGCAAAGTGTGTGCTCAGCAGTATTTGCACAGTTCCTAATCACCAGTGGTAGGAGCCTTTCTATTGCTCCTTGCCCTGTATGCCACATAAGCACTTACAGTATTTTTAATATTAGCCCCCAAGGTTGCAAGTAACAGACATGCTATCCCACCCCTCCAAGCCCCTGTCTACAAGAGGTCCTACCTCTCACTGCCTTCCTCTTTTGGGATCAAACCCACATGAAGCCCTCTCTGGAATAAAGAAGACAGTGACTTTGAGCTGCTTCTCCTTGTCCTGAGCTGTCATGCAGATATGGGATTGAGGCTGTCCTGGGTGCCTGTGGATCTCCAGGCTGCTAAACACAATGATCAGAAATGACTCACTGTCACTCTCACATACATTAAATGGTTCTGTCAATTTTCTGACTTGAATTATTGCTGTAATTGTTGTGTCTCACAGCTGAGGAGCTGACACTAGGGCTGACTCAAGCACCGGAGAGCTCCCGCAGCCATGCTGGGTCAGGCTGCTCGTGACGCTGGGGCTCAGACCTTGCCCTTCCCCATCAGAAGTCATTCTCTCCCACCAGGTAAGACAACGAAAGAGAGCTTCCCTTGGCCATATCTGACAGATCTGCGCTGCAGTTTCTCTCCAGGAACGCTTTGCATATCATATATTAATAGTGTCTGACTAACAGCTTTAGCTTCACATCATGTCTAGACAAAGTGTCCTGCTGTGGGCAGTTGCCTGAAAGGGCACTTGAAACAGCTGTGGGTGAACAAAACAGAAACTGTGTGGAGAGCTGACACGTTGTATGCTCACTGCATCTCATTTATTTTTTCTCAGAAAAGTGAAAATAATGGGAATCTGGCTGAAGTTTTAGGCAGAAAGAGGCCAAAGCCCCAATATTTTTCCCTTCAGTAGACGTCCATCACCTAACCACTTAGAGCAAAGGAAATAGCCACAAGACAAGAATGGAAGTAATTAAAAGTTCCACAGAAGCTTTTTGAGGGTAAAAATGTTTAACAGGCGCAAGCTGCATAACGGAGGTGTTTAACCGGGTGCTTTCCAGTGCCGAATTGCTCTCCTGAGCCCAGGTGTACTCAGCAGCGTCCAGCTACACCCTGGCTGCACTCTGACAACACAACTTTTACCCAAGCATTAACCAGAACTCCTTAGTACCACATACTCCATGAAGGAAAGGGACTGTCAACACACAGAATGAAAGCATCACTATTGCAAAGTCACAGTAAACTAACGGTGGAAACAAAGACCGGATCGTAAAGTATTTATAGCCCACCAGAGAGTCTCTACCACTTCTCAAGCAACCGCAGGAGTTTGCTTGCCCTTACAATGTTTCTTGTTAGGTGAACACTACATCTAGATACAAAATTGCATCACTGCTTTCCTTCATTTAAATGATCTATTTAAATTGAATGCATTTAACTCCCTTTCAGCGCCTTTTATTATCCACTAACATGCTGTGGCACGATTACAGCTTTAAATATTTACTTGGCATTATCTTGCATCTGGCAAATGTATTCTGATACTCCCAAGTAAGTCCCATGCAGGATTAAGTTATCCACTGGTCTTTGCACAGTTGCGATGGATCCCATTTACTTTACCACTGTAATTCTCTCTGAATCAGGCCTGCAAAGTCTAAGGAGTTTTTCAATTATTATGTTATGACAGATGAGATTTGCAGAAACCAGAATAATTTCTAAGTTTCTATAGAAGTTAAGTCTTTTTTCCTCCATTAGGATTTCTCAGTTTCTATGCTATTCAAACCCATAAAAAGCCTGGCTATTATTCTGTTAGCACTCTCAATTTGTATGCATCTTCTCAGTTTGTTCTCTTTCGTACTGTTAATTAACTATTTCGTATTGCAAATTCCCATTTTTAAGATAAGGTGCTGTTGTCACAATAGTCCTGTAAGTGAATCATTATAACTATAATGCATTCATAAATAACACATTACAAGACTTAAATATTCTTTTACAGTTGTTGCAACTCAATTGGTCTATGTGTAATAGAAATTGTGCACCCATGAAATTAAACTGAACAAAAAAATTAATTTTCAAAGGCTTAGTTCTCTGAAAAAGTTATTGCCTCTAATTCTTTGTGGTTGATGTTATTTTCTTTTTGATCCTAAAACAGAAATTAGAATACTGAAATAAATAAAAATGACAGCCTCTGGGTAGAGAACTGAAGTAATGAACGGCAACCAAATTCCACTGAAGGCCAGGCAATCACAGCAGTGGGAAGGAGAGAGGAAGGGGAAGGAGAGAAGCACACACAAGTATCTGCTAATGAACCTGTGGCAGTATAACAGCACTCTCAGACAAATCTTCAGTAAAACCTTCTGGAATCAAGTTCTCCATTAATTTCTTCATGGGAATTCACAGGCTATTTCCCAGGGACCTGCTTAGTGCTTCAGAGATCCAAGAAGCAGCCCACAAGCCTGCCCAGGAGCTCCAGGAGACTAGAGCCACCAGGTACTCTGGCACCTCCTCCAGTCTAGAGTCCACCCCAGCTCTGCATCCTCTGCACTGGCCCTACAAACCCACTGTGGGCAGAGCCAGTGCCCGGGGAGAAGCAATACAGCCCTTGACCATGTCTTCTCCTCCCCAAAGGCAAGGTCAGGGAGGAGGAAAGGGACCATAGGAAAGGTTTTCTTCCTCTTCTGCACAGGGCAAGGGCAGAAAGCTCTGCATGGATCTGTAACCATAATCTCATGAGTTGGGAGAGGGGGTGAGAGGCTGGTAGAATGACACACACAATTTATCCTCACTGCTGGCAGCAACACACCCACACTGGAGCCAGCAACCTAAAGGGCCTCAAAAGTAATGGCACACATCTTCAGGATGAGAATTAAAAAGCAGGGTCCTGCCCATCAATGATCTCCACATGTTTTTAGAATATGTAGGGCAAAATATCAAGTGTGGTTCATGACTAATTTTATCTCCACATTCCTCCCTCTTGGAAGAGACAGCAAATGCAATTATGCTTTGATATGATGTCACCAAGCCTTTTGCAATTAATTCATTTGTGCTCTTAAAGAACCCGCTATAATGCAGACTCCTGGATACATCTGAAGAGGCTGACTGACATTTGCAAAGGCTACAGCAAGTGCCCATTGCTGTGCCCTTCTCTGTGCCTTTGCACAGGTTTCCAAGCCCATAGATAACACACGCTTAATTGCTCGCCTCCTTCTGGTAACCACCCCCTATCCCCCGAGGACACATACCTCATGAGCAGCAGCAACAAACAAAATCCTACTTCCCTGTAAGCTTTGGTTGGGTTTTCACAACCCCATGAGAGGCAACAGGACTTCAGTTTGATCTCAAAGCCCATGTGTAAGTTAAGGAAATCTATCCATCTAACTGATTACAACCACAAAGAAGGCCAGACACCTTTGGTGCAGAACAGTTGTGAACTGGGTGCCCTACGGTGCCAGACTGACCAGCATGAAGAGTCTGCACAGCCTGCCCCTTCCAGGGATTCAACACAGATGCTCCAGCATCTTATTCAAGAGAAGATTTTAAATGTTTCTATCACCCATTCTGCTCCAATCCAACTTGAAAGGACTAAAGAGTACCCTTATTTTCCCCACAACTCCCTCTGCTCATACTTCTCCACCTCAGGTATGCCGCTGTGGGAATCACCTTGCTGCAGGCAGGCTCTGCTCTGTGTGCATTCCTACAGCACTGCAGACGCAGTTTTTTCCATTTGTTTGCCATGAAGAAACTGAAGCAACAACAAAATGGGGGGTGGGAGTTGCCCAAGAACAATCTTGTCACTTTCTACAAAAGTAAAAATTCAAAAGGACACTTTTTCCCCCAAGTTGAAATAATTAGACAAGTCCACATTTTTTGGCTGAACCAACTTTGTATTTAGTGAAACACTCTGTAAAATGTCTCCCTGATTTCTCCTGAATGGCCTTTAAAACACTGGCAGTTCAGTCTGCTTAGTCAGCACTACACACAGAAAGCTATTAAAACCTGATCCTTAATAACTAATCTCTCCTAGCTGCTCATGCCTATCCCACAGAGCAGTAACACAACACGTAAGAGTTGTTCCCGCAGCATGGACAGAGTTTAAATTTCCTTCATACCTAAACCAACAAGATTTTAATTTTATTTTTGGCTCACTCTTTATCACAGGGCTAATAAGCCCTGGTCAGATGAGGCTTTTGCAGGCTATCCAAGGCTCAGTCACCTAAATGCACACCTCCAGCCCACAGCATTTTGCTGTTGCTGCTGCTGGCATATGGGGGGTTTAGATTAAAATGAGCAAATACTGGGTAAAAACTATCCAGAAAAAGATGAATATTTATGCCTTGTACACAGAAGTCTGACTGGCAAGTGAATATTTTAGATAGAGATAAAAGGAGTAACAGAAGAATAACTTTTACTTATGCAGTCTACATTTAATGAATGCATCAACATTTGCAGATGATTAGGGCTAACCTAAGTGCTTTGTTGTTCCTGTTGCAATTCTGAAGGGTTTGGACTTTATTTATTCCTTTTCTTCTTTCTTTTCCTCCCCCCATAGTTGCAACTAAATATAATTTTTGGCTTTGCAAAGGCCTATTTCCATTTATAGAATCCAGATGACAGGCTGGGGACGATATTTTCCTAGCTGAGGCATCTGCCTCCTTGACAGAGAGATAATCACGTTGGGTGAAACAGGCTCGGCGTCTGTGACAAGCTTAAGATGTCAGAAATGAGAGCATCGCATCTTGTCCCTCTGGATATTTTTTTCTTGAGAAATTTAGCCACATCTCATGTGAAATGCAGCCAGCTTGCAGCGCTGCTCTGCCGCCAGCGACAGAGGGGAAGGAGGGAGGGAGGCAGGGGACCGTTTTGCTTCTGAGGCTGCCACCGTTTCTATTTAATTGCTTGCTTATTTATTTAATTATGGCAGCAACAAGAACTTCTGGTCAAGTTACCAGCATGCTTTCCCTGAGACAATTTGCTGCTCTGAAATTACTTTTAAAGCTGGACAATCCTCCTTCCCTCCTGGATCTCCACCAGGAGTGGCCAAAGCACAGAGCAGCCCCATCTTCTTCTTCATCCCCATCAAGCAAGACGTCCCAGTTGACTGGAGCCACCTTGCCCCAAGGCAGCAGAGGCAGGACGCCCAGGACACAAAGGCTTTGCAAGGGGACTGAGTCTGGAGAAGCATCTCCAGGTGGACTGAATCCTCAGATCCGAACAAATGCCTCCACGGCACATGTCGCTGCCTACCAGAACAGCACTAACCTACAGTGCTTGCCCCCCTCCACACTGTTTAAGTCCTGCTTTTTGAATTATAGATCAAATGTTCTGCAGTCACAGATCAAATTATGCTGACCAAATTAGTCAGATCAATGTGCTACTTTTCTTTCGAGACGGGCCATTTGATGCTGCAAAATATCACCAGCTGAACCTTTCTGAAAGCAGGTTCCTCCCCACTCTCACAACTAACTTTTTCTTGCCAGATGCTGATGTAAATGCTCACAAATCATGGAAGATTTCCAACAGATGTGCCACCTTCAGTGGAATACACAAGACCAAGGAGGCTTTTTGAATTCAAGAATAACATTAAGCCATAAGTGATTGCTCGATGCAGATGACTGTTAGTATAAACATTTTAACTAATGTTCACCAGAGGATTTTTTTCCAAGGAAGGTTGTTTAATTGATTTTTAAGCTACCATGAAGAAGTTCCCTCAACCTGTCCTAACGGGAGCACAAGTAGTACTGTTCACAAAGTTTGTAGCTAATGAGACTAAGAAAATGCATTTTTTCCCCAGCATTATTTCCTAAGAAACTCAGAAATGGGCCCTGACTGAGAACGAATGAAAAAATGCCACAGAAAATAATCCTGCTGAAAATATAAAACGTTCCTTGAATCCAACACTTCTCTTCACAGCAAAAGTATCAAAAGCAAGAAACACCAATACATAAGATATGTAAGGTGATACTACAAGAGTTTCTGCAAGAGACACACATACTCTTTGGCAAATATGAGCTCTGGTCCAACAGTTACTCAAAGACTGCACGGTGACCAACTGACAGACAAAAGCGCCCCTTTTAAAACACTTACATGAGGCAACTTAGGCTTGCAGACAAACAGTGCTACAGCCAGCAGCCAGCTATTATTTGACCAGCTATAGCCTATTTACTTTACTGCAAGGTTATATTTATCCTCAGCAGATGAAATTCCATCTGAATTGACTGAAGCCAAGGTAACAGCCCCCCAGCCCACCTCCACCCCCCTGCCTGACTATTGCATTTCCCACTCTCTGGTGGTCATGTCCCTCCAGAAACCCAGGGGGACCAAGGTGGCAGCAGAGGAGAACAGAAGTGGCAGCAGCAGGTTTTGGAGAAGAGCAAGATGATGCTGAAAACCAGTTTCTTTTCACCAGAGCTACCTAAATAATGCAAAAGTCTAGGCTTCTCACCAGCCCTCCCCTACTATAGTCACAACTGTTTCCCACGAAGGAGCCCTGCTCCCTACTCCTGTTTTATTTTGGGACCAACATCCTGTAACATAACAGACTCTCACAACATTTGCCTTGTTCTGACACTCAGCTAGCAGCTTCTGCAGGAAGAGCAGACTGCTGTACTGCCTACAACAGAGATTTCTAAAACAATATGTTTTAATCTCCTCAAGTTTTCAGTGTAATACTTTAGAGGTTAATTTGAGCTCTGCACAGTACCACCAGTCTATATTCACAAACTTAATGACAACTTCATCAACTCATGGCTAAAGGTCCAAAATCTACCCTTGGAAGCACACCTTCAATTGCTACTCCAGTCCTCCTCCTCCAGTCCTCCTCCTTCAGTCCAAGGCGATTTAAGTCCAAAGCTCTACAGTTGTGAAGATGAAGTTGTGAAATATGTTTGGAAAATGTGCCAATCGTTTTTCATAGTCTCTTCATCATTCAGCAAAGACTGACAGCAGAGCAATCTAGTAGAGCCCTTCTCAGCTTCTAGTCCTTCTCTGTGATACAACTTCATAAGCTCTACTCTGTTGTCTTCTACCTTGTCCATTCGGCTTAGGCCAGTGAATACACTCACTGTAAAGCATGAATTATGCACAGGATGCAATCGATGGGGGGACCTTTGCTGTGAAACACTGAGGCACCAACAGAGCCAAGTACTAAAACATGCAGACCCTTCCTGCAAGAGGTACAGGCACAGATATAGTCCTATCCATAGGCATATTTATATATAAGAATTTTTTTTATGTAGATAGATAGGTATCTCCTAACTCTATAGCTACTTAACAAAGACAAACATCAGGACTAAGAATATGGTCAGATCTTCCAGTCTTGTTTGAAGACAATGGTGATGTGGTAGATTAATCTTGGTTCTAACATGCAGTTGTAGTTTAGGCACATGAACAGTAACTTGTGAATAAAAGAGGGGTTTGTGTGCTTTCTTTTTACTTGAAAGAGGTTATTATTTGAATATTGAGACTTCTAGCCAGCAACAACCACCACCAAATGTTCACAGACCTGTACAAGCAAATGCACACATACACATGAAACAGTTCATGTTTCACAAGTTGTATCAGAAAAGATTTCAAATGTGACCTTGCCATATCACTAATGTCAGGGAAAGAGTGCTGGAGTGACCAGAGTAAGGACAATGTAGAAATTATTTTGGTATACACATCCTAGGGGATTTTATATTTTGCTTTGTACTTTTAACAGTTGAAACTGTAGAACATCACCAGCCCTTTTTAAATTTATAAAAGGACTCCAAAAAGAGGGAAGCTCCCTGTATAAACTTCTGTGGTAGGATAGCTTCTTATTTGCAATATATTCCAGAAAAGCATTTCAAAACCATTCAGTACAGATCAGCACATACTAGAAAGCTGTATTTAGGATTATCTTGAATGACAAGTGGGAAATACTCTTCAAGAAAAGCTGGAAAATAATAAAGGAAAGCAAATCAGCAAAAGAAGAGGCAAAATGATCAGACACCAGGGGCAGACAAACCGCAAAGACAAACTTTCCAGTTTATACATCACATGTAAGTGGCTCCATGGCTGCTCAGGTCTGTATATATTTTACATGACACTAGGGTGTCCAGGAAGTCCTACTGAGGTGTTACAGTCCCATGGAAACAATCCCTTGTGCTGTATAGGGACTTCTCCCCGAACTGCAGTTTAGCTTTTTATCTCCATTTCTTCTCTCATTATCACAGTTAAAATATTTGGCCCCACAAAGATGGAACAGTTTATTATAATTAAAATACGAAAATAACAAAAGTGAAACTAGACAACAATAACCCTATATCTGTCCTCTAAACAAGTCTAAGTGAAAACCAGTTTTGATGAAGTTACTTAGCATGTTTTTCCTTTCAAATCATTCCAACATGCATTGCTGGTTATTCTAACCATGACAAGTCACCTAATTTCCATTAAGTGCCATTTTAAAACAGCCTCCCACCCCTGAGACAGCCACATTCACAGGTGACATCTGTGGTGGTGTATTCTTTAGGAAGTTTCCTTGGCCTGGCTCTCTGCTACTTTCAGGTTACACGGGGAGCGTTTTCTCAGCTTTCAGCTGGTATCAAAGGAGGGCCCACCTCCACCCTCCCCACATCAGGTGCATGCTGCCAGAAGGCAGGAGGTGTCGAGGGAAGGGTGGTACAAGAGGACAGGAATTCTGCCTACACTTTGCCTCTCCACTTTCCCTCTCAAAAGTGCCCTCTCCCCAGCTACCCTATCAATAAACACCCCCCAGGTTACTCTGAGCTGAAGGGAATGGAAGAAAAGCAACCTTCCAAATCATGCTAGAGGTTAGGGTGCAAGGACTTTTTTTTCTGAGAGAGGCAAGCAGAACAAATATGTATTGTATAAGCACAATGAAGTGCAAAGGCTTGCTGCAAGTCAGAGAGCAGAGGTGCGTGTAGATGTAGCTACCGGGAGTCTAGTGAAAGGTGACAAAACCTTAGAGAGGAAGTGGTGGAGTGTTGATCTGAAACATTTGAGTGGTGTACTCTTACAAGAGCTTGGAAAGCTCTACATGCACTTACGGGACAGAAACAGTCCTAAAAGATGATTCACCACCCGTTTTGCTATTCAAACATACCACAGCCAGCCCCTCCTCCCATCCCACTACATTCTCTCTGTCTAGTGCCATGGGAAGGGAGTTGATGGCTATGCTGAGACCCTGGGACTCCCTGATGGTTCCAAGGTTCATGAGACTAAGCACGTACCATTCACCCTCCTCATTGCAAGGCAATGAAACCAACACACAGAGTCTGGAAGGGAAGCTGTAATCAAGTCTAAATTATCAGAGGACTGTGGGTCTAGTATGTGCCACAGTACATAGTTTAAACGCAGATGCCTTTGATCCAACTACTGGAGGCGTAACCCAATAGTTAGGGAGGATGGTTCTTTCTCACTGTGTTCGGATCTATTCCTTGTCATCTGCCAACAATTTCACAATTAAAACTGAGATCATGAAAACATTAATAAGCCACAAGTGGCTTTCCCATTGCATAGCCAGGAACAGATTGGTAATCTGTTTCCTAAATATATTTGCCTACTGTTTTTTTGCGTAATTTGACCACCCAGGTGAATGGCAAGTTTTAATAACTACCAGCAAGTCTCAGCATGCAACTAAACCCATGGTACAGCTCAGATGTTAAGATCTGTGCTGGAGACTCACTCCCTGGATGTCATGAAAACCCTGCAAAGCAATTACAGGAGCAAATAAATTATTAAGAGAAAGAAGTGACAGCTCTGGGAATTGATGCAGATCCTGGTGTGAATCTAGGTTGTTACTGACAGAAAGTTATTGTTCCGTAGGTTATTGGTAATGCATAAGAAATTAGAGTTTGGTCCTGTTCTGAATACCACCCCACCCCACCCCCCACCAGCCACAGAAAGAATGAGCAACACAAGTTACCTTCAGGGTTTTGGTGGCTCTTTGTTCCTTCAATCTGCTTCAGACAAACAACAAAGCCCAGCTACCTCTGCCATTACTCTGGCTCAGAATTTGACCTTCCAGCACCCATCCTCTCAGCTGCTTCGATGCCAGATACGGAGTTTCCTCCCCCACCCCCAAGGAGCACTGCCACCATCTTCTCCCCACCTCCAGCCCCACTGCATGGGCTGCACCCCTGGAAACACGGCCTGGCAGCAAGAGAGACAGAGAAAGCCTTGCACCCATGTGCTCTTCCTTAAATTGGTTTTCAGTTCTCTCATATCCGAGTAAAATTAAAACTTGCAAACTTCTACTGCTGTCCTTGGCACTCTGACACCTATGTATTTTCTTGTTTGTTTTTCTCCTTTCACTCTTGTTCTCTGCATCTGGCGCAGGACTTGTCAGAAAGGACATATGTGGGAGAAAGCACCTGACAGAAGATGAACGAAAACATTCAAAGCAAACTTTTTCTACAGAAATGCAAAGTTTCCAGCCCAAGATTCCTCCTGTTTTCAAATTGTATTTTTTTTTCTAATTGAAGTCTTTCCAAGAAAACAGACGATAGCCACAAAGCATTTGCTTAGTAGCAAACCTAGGGTGTTCTGAAGCAGAACAAGAGAAAGTAAGAGAGAGCAGAAGAGAGGAAATATTTTTTGCACAGCTATGAATCTATGTCAGCTCCCTGCAAAATCATGAGAAATCTTTCCATCCAATACAACAGGCCTGGCCTGCGCTCCCAGAGTGCAAACCAACTTGTGTCCTTCTGATCTGCTCTAATACCCATTTCTTTCACCTGGGTAATTTGCTGCCACTCCAGGACTGCTACTTCTCCCTCCCTCTCCGACACGTTATTAAATAAGACAGCTCACATAGGGGCAGATTATGTAAAGAGATTGTTATGAAAGCTTATGTTACAGTAATCAATTGTTCTCTCTGGCCCTACAAGAGACTGCTTCATATGCAGCAACGGTGTCAGATAGCGTATGGGGGGTGGGAAATAGCTTTGCTAATGTTCAAGGGTGGAAAGGATCAAATAACCCAGGAAGGCTCTTCGGGTTGGGATGTTAACAGTGCTCCTGGCGTTAACGAGAAGCTCATATTACAGTTTATATCTAAGTTGAATCTTTAGTACAACATATCAGCTAACAAACATGAGACCAAGGACCTTAAGATGAAAAGAGAAATCTGTGTGTCCCCCCCCTTCAAATATTAATGACTCGATTGAACTTAAAAAAAGCAAATTAACCTGAATACTCTTGGGATGGCACATTTATACCAGAGCCCCAGACAGAGAAGTATACATCCAATTAAAAATTTGTATGTAAAAGTTCATTTACATACATTGAGATGCATATATCCACACGTACCTCAATCTCTGCATTAGTCTTGTACATCTTTGCAGTGCCTTTCCTTTGGTGCTGTGTCATCTACTCTATCACCTTCACATGCTCTGTTTCAAAACCTGTACAATTTCTCACATTTCCTAACCTTCCCTTCCAGAAGTGGAAGAGCTCTCTCAAATATAATTTCAGCTAGCAACAATCCCAGTATCAATGGTGCTGCCCTGAAAGTCCGTAGATAAAGATCTGAATCTGTTTCTCCAGCTTCTACAGCATTCCTTTCCGTAAGATCACTGAACTGCAGGCTAAAGTTATGCACTTTAAATTATGTCCTCTTGCAAAAAAGTGTAAATTCCAAACAATCGAATTGTGATTCATTATCTGTCATTTTCAGGCAATATATCATGTCTAGCAAATATTGACTTACATGTAAGATTACAGACTTTGCAGTTGTATTTTCCAACAAAGCTATTCAATAATAGCAATGATAACGAAGAACTGATAGGCAATTTTTCCAGTATACACAAACTAATCTTTGCTAATTTGAACCTAAATGACTCTAAAGTTTCATGATTCATTTTCATATGCAAAATTGCAGGTGTTGATATGTTTTTTTGGTCACATTATTATTATTTTCCCCCCATCTTGCCCTTTGATTATTAAACTCTTTGATGCTATCTCATGCTTTCATTTTACTTGCTTTATGTATTTGGTAGAAATGTAGATTTCCCTACTCCATCTCTGCACATATCTTGTAGTTTTGATTCTCTTGCAAAGATTTTTCCCATCTGTTAAAGCCTTCCAGTACATCTTCCTGTGAGACATCGGCAAATCCAAACCTGACATTCTACTTTGCAAAACAATTTCAGAAGGATTTTCCAAAGCAGTCGGGCAGTACCTCACGTGCCCTCACCCAAAGGAACAATCTTCCTACCAGCTACTCTGCATGTGCCTTGCCTTGGAGGTTTCTCTTCACAGCCTATATTATAACCTCAGCTCCCACATGAACTGCGGTACCAATGTACCAGCTACTACCATGTAAAAGTGTATTTTTACTCATCTAGGTAAGACATGGTCCTAAAGGTTTTGCATAAGTGAATTTGTGACTCGGTAGGAAGTGGGTCTGTTTGTACTCTGCAACTGCAGTTTGGATTTCTGCCTTCCTCGGAGCTGGGTGCTGCAAGCTCGTCTGCTGCAGCACTGCCTTGGTTTCCCCACTAAAATGTGTAGACTGTTTTGAGGAGACTCTGCTTAGTGGTAAATTAAATTGCCTTTTTTTCTTTTTTTTTTTAAACATGAAGCGAGGATTTTCTACTAACCTTTTCAGTTTTGAATCTCTGATATTCCTTATAATCTCCTTTCAAATTAGGGAACCCCACATGCCCTCCAAAATCACATCTGATTCAGGAGTATCAAAGCATCTGTTAATGGTTGAAAAGTTTCTTCTTTATTTTTTTTTAACTGATGCTTTTAAGCACTCTGATCACTTAGCAGTGACTTTATTATTTTCTATTTTTCAAATCTCTGTCAGATAATGGCTTGGTTTTTCCACTAACCATAGGTTGTTAAACAACTCTAATGACTCAGGGTCAGTACTATTAAAAATACCTTTTGCTCACTGTCATTCTCAGGATCCCCATTCAGCTCCACAAAGGGGGTTACCAGGCACCCTCCAGTTAATTTGTTCAGTTTGCACTGCATTCTCAGAACTACTACTGCATTTTGTCATTTTTCACCTTTTCTCCTATTTCCCAATTGCAAGTTATTATATTCTGTTTCTAGTATCGCACAGTATTTTAAATAACAGCCAGTGAAAACTCCATGCCATTACATATAATCAAGATGAAACTATCCTAGGTAAGCCAAAAAAGAAAGAATCGAGAAAAGACAGTTCTCTATATTGACTCTTCACAACACGATTAAACAAAAGCAAAAAAAAACCAACCCCACTAAACTAAACTTAAAAAAAACACAACAGAAAAACCAAACAAATTAAGAGCTTCCAATGTTTAATGGTCACAGGTTTTGCCTTGACTGGGCAAAAGATGAACCCTGTGCTAGCTGACACTTGATCAACTGAAAATAAGGCTGTTGTGATGGAAGGCGACTAGCCCAACCTTGCGCCATATCCCACCAAGATAAAGACCAACTGCATTAATGCTTCTGCTTTGGTAAGTTGCCACACATGCAGTAAGGACATGCTTTTTTCCCTTGAGGGCAGGCTGCCTTCAGCCTGGCCTTCCTGCACAGGTACCACGCACACGGCTCCTGACACACAGAGGAGGGATCGGATGCTTGACATGACCACAGGCAGGGCTGTGGTCACTCACGAGCTTCAGCTCTCTGCCACTGAAATTAAAAGAGAGACACTGTTGATCTGAAACGGGCACCCACAGTTATACGTTCAGAACTGGCACCCTAATGGTTGGGATTGTTATTTTAACATCTATCTATTGCTACATGGTTGTTTTATTAATAGAAAGGATCATGTGCAGTCTGAGGCAAATTGAAATTCAAATTCTGCTATTGCATGTCATTGTACAATATGGCAGGCTGTTGTCTGATTTGGTTTCAAGTAAAGCAGGCTAACAAACTTCCTTCCAAACCATTAATTCAGAAATGTAATAAGGCTAACACAACTGCACTGACTCATTAAAGCAATTTGATGTAAGCTGCACTCATTAGAGCAGCTACCATCTATATTCCTATGACTGCAGCCTTGTTTTCAGACACCATCAGAGATGACCTGCTGTGCCAAATGCCTCTTCTGTCTCGGGAAAACTTCAGAGAAATAGCAAAAAGGAAAATCTTGATTTGCTCAGGCCTTAAAATCCATTCAAACACAAGAATATTATAACATTTCAAGTCTCTGTTTTCATCCAGGGAAAGGTTATTTCACTAGATAAGAAGGGAATTCACAACAATACAGACAGTAATGTGAAGATAGTCATGCAGGACATAAGTTTACAGATAAAAGTGATAAACTCCCTCCTATATTCAGTGGAAAGGGTGGTTTAAGAGTAGAGCAAAGAAAATACAGAAAAGACAAATTATATCATTGAATATATTACTGAAATAGTAAGAACCAACTGGTGACCTTGGTGTGCAGCCCAGGCTGTCAGTATAAAAACCAGCTGTGAAGAGAGGGCTATTGCCCAGAGGTCAGGAGAAAAATCTGTCTGTGCTTAATAAAATAAAAAGGACACCAAGAGAAGGTACAAAGACAATCAAGGCAACATTTACCCTTTAAGCAGGGACCTTTACAGGTGTTGCAGTCATCAACTTTGGGAAAAATTGAGCCCGGCCCTTGAGCTAGATCAACTCCTTTGAGTAGTTGGAGGTGAAGCACAAAATCCTTGAGCAAGACTAATTCTGAGTCCTCCATCAGTGAAATTAAATAGCTTAACACAAAGCAGCTTGTATTCTCTTAGCATACTTAATAAAAAAAGTGCTAAGTTACCTAACAAAAGGGAAAGAGAAGTGCAGCAGACTTTTGACCCTCTACTACATAGTAAAATCAACTGCCTAAGAATGAAAAGACAAAAAAAACCCCAAGCCCAAACCCCAAAACAAACAAACCC
>VZTV01053105.1:14986-29129 GCA_013400875.1 Anhinga rufa
CACCCCCCCCACAACCACCTATGTGCATATCTGCTGTTTTCTAAACAAAAACCTGTTTGCTGAAACTCAGGTTCACACAACATTTAATAATCTTGTAACTGTGCTGACAACATTGCAGGCTTGCAGCAGGCTGCTGCCCACATTACATACCTCCCTATAAATTAACTCCAAGTTCACATTAGATGAAAAAAATTGTTAAAGAGATTTTATTTATTTGTTTATTTTAATTTCAAGCCACTACATCTCATGTAACTAAGCCACCAATGCTGGGAGAAGCGCCTGGCGTGTGCATAGAGGAATCTGGGACTAGAACCAGAACCTTTCTGCCCCCAAAACACAGGCCTCTCACTTGAACTAAAAGAAACTCACTTCAGCTAAAAGTGATGACATATCCTATACATCCTCCCCGCAGGCTCACCAATCTGTCTTACAGAAAGGCTGCACATCAGGCTCATCTTTGCTTTCCTTCACTAGCCAAGATAGATCCTTTCATGTATTCATAGAAAGTGATTGGGTTACAAAGGGACTGCTCAGAGATAACCATGAAGAATTTCACCCAGTATCCTTATTTCTGAAAACCCTTCTAAAATTCTTCCTCAGTTCATATTTAGAAGGCCTCCTGAGTAACCTGCTAAATAATTACTATCTCTTTCTTATTTTGCTACCATAATGTGAATAGTTAATATGTTTCTTAGTAACTACTATATTACAAGAGAATAAAGTGATGCAGTGGGGATTTAGAGAGTATTTACACACTTCTACAGAGCCATCTCCATAGGAGGTCTGAGTGGCTCACATCCTTTTTAGCTGAGAAATTCTTTTAAGTTTCACATCCCCTTCACAAAGGATCCCAGTACATGTAGTCTAATGCTGTCAGATATTTTGTGAAACCTTTTGGTCATCTTTTCACTATGCTTGTTGCCATGCATCCTCTAGTCGTGTCTTGCCAGCCTTGCCTCCCCGTGCTGCTGCGCACAGAAGGTGGACTGTGCCTCTGTCCTGGTTTCAGCTGGGATAGAGTTAAGTTTCTTCGCAGTAGCTAGTATGGGGCTGTGGTTTGGATTTGTGCTGAAGCAGTGGTGATAATGCGGAGATGTTTTAGTTGTTGCTCAGCAGCGCTTACACCAGTCAAGGACTGTTTCAGCTCCCCGTGCTGTGCTGGGGGCACGGGAAGCTGGGAGGGGACACGGCCGGGACAGTGACCCCAACTGACCCAAGGGATGTCCCACACCATATGGGGTCATGCTCGGTGTATAGAGCTGGGGGAAGAAGAATGAAGTGGGAGACATTGGGAGTGATGGCGTTCGTCTTCCCAAGTCACCGTTACGCGTGATGGAGCCCTGCTCTCCTGGAGATGGCTGAACACCCGCCTGCCCGTGGGGAGCAGTGAATGAATGCCTTGTTTTGCTTTGCTTGCGTGCGCGGCTCTTTCTTTCCCTATTAAACTGTCTTTATCTCAACCCATGAGTTTCCTCACTTTTACTCTTGTGATTCTCTCCCCCATCCCACCGGGGGGGAGTGAGCGAGCGGCTGCGTGGTGCCTGGTTGCTGACTGGGGCTAAACCATGACAAAGCCATGAGCTTTTCTGTGACAGCAGATGGTGGAAGACTATTGTATCTTTGCTCCTCCCAACTGCATGTATTATAAAACTATCTTTATAATTTTGATGCCTATTGCTGTAATGGAATAGGTTTAATAAAAATCAGACAAATTGTCCCAAAAGAGCCTTTGAGATGGAAAGATGGCATTTTGTATAGGAGTGGTGGTACTGTTTCAGAACAAGGGTCAGCCCAACCCAGTGCTCCAGCACCAGCTGCAGGCTGATGCCTAGGAACAGAGACCAGCAGCCTTGTACAATGCTGCCCTTCGATACATCCCCCTGATGAGCTATTTTCAACTAAGGGATGTATCTTCTAAGTGCTTCAAATAGTCTCCTCTTGAGCCCAAATTCTCTGTAACAGGCACATAAACACATGGGTGGACTGAGTTATTCAATGCTTTCCAAATTCATAATCTCTCCTCATTCACCTGTGATTTCTCTGGCTCTTGGACATTTTCTGCAGCTTTTCTCCCTCATCAATCTTCTTCCCAGCACACGCCAGCCCAAAGGTTTTTTCAACTCACCATACTCTGAACAAGTTTTTCTGATACTTTGGGGTCTCCAGGTAATCATCAGAAGGAACCAAGGTGGTGGTGCAGGCACCAGGGAACCAAGGAAACAGTGCAAGGAAATTCTCAACCAGAAAAATCTTCAGCTACTTCTGAGAGCTTTCTATCCTTGAGCTCAGCACAGACAGCACTAGAGATCAGAAGGAGCAAGGGCCCCAGAAATTCACGAGCATCCTCAGATAATACTCTCAAAATGATTCCTTACAATTAAGCTGCATCGTCTGGGAGACTACCAAACGTTTGCTGTCGTATTGCACCAGACACGAATTCACAGCACCAGATACAAGTTCGCAGCTTATGCTCTTTTCAAAATCCACCTTCCCTTTAATAAATGCTCTGTTATCAAGGTGATTAGTTCTTACTTTAAACTTCTTTTTTTTAAAGAAGTTGCTCCTATTTGCTGCTAAATTTCAGTTTTAATTTCCAAAGATTTTCCTGTTCATGCCAACTAAAATTGTGACCACATCTTTGTTCCATTTTTCTTCAACTTTCCCTCTGGACAAGAAAATCCATATAATTTAGGTTAGTTAACAGTTTCTTTTTTTCTTTCTGTATACACAGAGTTGCTAGGCATTAAAACATGGAAAGAAATAAATGAAGAGGAAGACAGTGAAGATATGCTGTTGTACAATATCTTAGTAAACCTTTGGCCTTACTTCAGTGACACAAACGAAGAACTGCCCCCAATCTCTGGAGTAATTTGGAAATGAGCATGCAGAATATGAGTCAGGGGTATTTCAGTGCTCCAGGCTTTGAATTTGGCCAATGAGTTACCTCTAGCAATGTCTGAGGAACCCCAAAGAAGTACGCATTTATCCATGTGCCGAGGTCATGAATACGACCTGTTTGCTGTGCCCTTAGTTTTCCAGGGGCACTACTGCAGGAATCAGCCTGATGGAGAGAATGTGTATTTTCCATCACTGTTTTTTTTTTTTTGTCTCGTGCATCTGTCCTATTTCATCTTCAAGGAAGTGGAATAAACCTGTAACAGCAGCTCCCAAACATTTCAGCTCCCCACTGGATGCTCCTTCCCTCTACTCCATGCCACTGAACTCTACCTTCAAAACTGAAAGGTGGAGGAAGTTCACTTCTTAAGCGAAACAATTCAGAGGGACAATTGCCTCTTCCCACCTTCCTCTCTCCATTTTTAACATGCTTAATTTCAATACCATAATCACTTGCCATGCATCTAGAAAGTATCAGCATAATTAAGTATAAGGCTAAAATGCATCATGATGGTGAAGAACTGATAGCAGTTAGGATGTTTTTATAAAAACAGGTTAGAGACAAGCCAATCAGTCTCCAAACTACCGTACAGAAAAGCATTAAGTTCCTGACACTAAGAGGAATTTTCCCTACCCACACCATCCCTGAGGGTGAAGAAGACTCTTGGAGAAACAGAATAGTGTGTTCAAAACACCAGCAGACCACGTGAAATACAACCATGCCTTCAAAATCGTCAGCAGGCCACCAAGCCTGTGCATTAAAAGCTAGGATCTATTTAAATATTGTCATTGTAAAGTGGCTGTATCTTCATTTTGGCCAAAGGGCACTTAAAACAACATAGCAACATTACGTTTCTAGCTGAAGGAACATAGTCCAATCTGCTTTACTTTTCAGTGAGATTGAAGAAATTAGCATTGCTCTGAATCACATGTTATGGATGGAGTGCCATTAGACTCATAAGAGGTTGATTACAGTGTTAAATTCATTAGAACAGTTAAGGAAACACATTTAGTTTGAAGCAAGGCTTCTCTTCAACAGAGAAGTACTAAAAGCAAAAGAACAAACCTGTTCATGGTATGTTTAAAAAGTGAAATAGAGGCCAGTAATTATCAGGTTTTTAGTAGTCTCTGTATCAAGTTACTGTTTCAAAGCAACAGAGCTGCCAAAGGACTTAGAGAAGGAATATCTTAATGTTACAGTACCCCATTACAGGTGCAAAGAAAAGGGCTGATGTGACCCCCGGACAAGGACCGGTGCTAGCACATTGCTTGTGGTCGTTAGGTCTTAAGGAAATAACTAGGGTGTCAGGAAGAGATGCAGGCAGAGCCCTGCAGGCACAAGCCAAAGGAAAACAGGACCACGGAAGACAGATCGAACAGCCTGGCAGAACAGCCGAATCGTCCTGGTCTAGGGGGTTTTAACTCTCCAGCGCAGAAAGAGAAGAAAAGGCATCTCCTACCTTGGCCCATGGACTTCCACCTTCCCTCCACTTAATCACTCCTGGGCAGACTCACTCCGTGGGAAAAAAACATTATCCAAGACCAACTTGCAGTCCAAATCACATGTCCATCTCGTTTTAACAAAAAAAAAAAATGCTCAGGAATGCATTCAAACAGCAACTGGAAAATTTTGGAGGGGGAAAACCCAAGAAACATGAATATGTTTAAGTCAGGCAGGCCCAATTCTCATGCTCTCATGGCCTGCAAATGTCTGGGAACCAGCATGTGTTACGGGGTGCAGGACTGCACCCTGTAGTGGTGCATGTGAGCTCAGTACGTGCAGATGGGAGAGGAACCCCAGCAGGGTGTGATGGAGAACTGCCTGGGCTGCGTTAGCTCCCTGTATGAACACAAGGACACAAACATCCTTCTGGGAATTAGCATTTACATTCTGTGTTTGTGGGTTTTTTTCCCAGTCTGCTCTAAGCAACATATTTGTAGTTCACTGGACACAGACTTCCTAATAATCTTTATTGTTCCTGGTAGGTAATGTTTAATGAGTGGGTGTAAGGTGATTTCACTTCCGTCCCTCTTAAAAAGAATTTATAAAAAAATATCTGTACAGGAGTAAAAGCCTCATAAACGGAAGAGCCACATGCCCATGATTAGAATTAAAGGAGCCATCTGTTTCTTTACGGTCATGCACATCTCAGACGAAAAGTACACACACGACATATGTCAGTACTTCCACTTTCCTAATAGAAAATATTTGTCATGATTCCCTCCCACAGGAGCGCAGGAAGCTCCACCACCAGTTTGCAATGCTATAGGAACCCCCCTCAGTAAAGCTCCACGAGCAGCTTTTTTCCTTTCCTCTTCTTCAGCCAACCCAGCATAGTTTTTCATGCCTTTGTGAATCCTTTGCAAACACATTTTCTGCAAGGTCTACAGCCAGGGATCGACTTGCTGAATTCTACCATCAACAGGAACTGCACTGTTGAGTTCCATACATATAGTTGTGTCTTACCATTTAAAAGTCAATTTAGGAAATGAAGCTGTTCATTGGATGATATATTTTTATGTCAATATATTGTAGCTTGCAATTTTTTCCCTTCACCTACTTGCAAATTGCTCTGACAAAAGCAGACTGATGGAAACGCACCAGGCATACCTAGACATACTTCTCAGCATCAACTTTCAGACAGTTACAGACAATTAGTGCAAAAATTTCCCCTCTCATGTAACCAGCCAGAGACCCAGGAGCTGGAGATTGTACTTCAAGGCAACGCATCTACACAAACAGCACGTGGCTATGCTCTTGCTTGTACCCTATTAGCAAAAGTAACAGACTAAGATGCATAGTTATAAAGCGTTCACAAGCGTAATCTGTGGTTGCATATACCCCAAAGTGGTCTCCTGGAGCAAAAATGTTCCTGGGCCAGGTTTTGGAAAGAAGATATGGTAGACACCAGAGCTGCTTTTCATGTTCCTCTCCTGCAGGAAATGCTAATGCTGCACAGCTGCTTTTATCTCGAGGCTCCCTGTACACCACAGCTTTTGGGTGCATCCCACCTCAACTTAAAAGGCTTGCTCAATTAAGTCTCCCACTGCTCCCAGAAGCTTTTCAGCTGTACAGCATGTTCAATTAGCATCTAATCAAAAGAAAAGCAAGATCTGTAGGACAATGAAATAATCAGTACTTCTTTAATCTAGCCAACTACTGAGGTCCTGACTTCTTGCTATGAAGTCACAAAGTTACACATGCTACCCACCAAAGCAGCTCCTGCCAGAGGCAAAGTCAGCGCAGCATCTGCAGAGTCAAAACTGCCCCAGTGATGCTGCCCTGGAAGGTGAGCAGGGATGCTCAGGAGAAGCCATTAGGAGGCCACCATCGCACTGAAACACGTTTGGCATTAGTTCTGCTCTGTTCTGCTACCTTACCCCTGCAAAACCAGCCTATCCCTAGGCTATGAAAAACCAGACCAATGACAAATGTTCTCAAAAAAACCTCCTGAAAAGATATAAAATTCTTCCATCTAAAACATCTCCTCCTCTTTCCCTGCGTTGCCACAGTTCAAACACTGAAGAGTTCAAGACTGTACCTACTGTGCCACTGAGACATTGTGAAAGTATTTCTTCAGAAAAATCAAAGAGTAGCTTAATTTAAGTTTGTCTGACCTAGGGTGTTACCCTTTATTCTTTAAATAGGAACAAAAAAAAAAAAAAGAAAAAGTCGTCTGGTTCTTCAGCTTTTTTCTCTGCAGGCATGAATGCTTTTGATATAAGCTATTTATTGGATGCTAGGAGAAAACTTCTGAAACTAAAACACTGGCAGCTCTGCAGTTGTGTGACGGGAATATTTCCATCACCCATTGTGCTCTCCCATGCAGATAATAATTTCTGTGCGTAGACATGCATTTCATTATTTGCAATACTCCGTGACCCTGAGATGTTCTGTAAATTCTCCATGTCAGTTCAGTAAAAAACATTGTCTTCCTCATGTCTATCTATATTCAGTTTCTCTGACATCTTCTTGAATTATTATGCAGGACTGCCCATCCATGGCAATCATTTCTTTGTTTTGATCATCTATGGGATGCATAATGATGAAAGATGTTAAGACAAAAAAATAAAACAAAGCACTTTCTCCTTAATTTGAATATTTAATAAGTTAATGTACATTTTTAAGGTCCTGAACAAAAATATATAAAAAAAAGAAGAGCATCTATGTTTTTATCTAGCTTTCTAAATGGAAACCTGTAACACAAGATTCTCACTGGGGCTACCACCAAAAACCAGATTTATGTTTCAGGGGCACAAAGTTAGGACATACCTCATGATTCCCACCCTCTTCCATTCCACAAATACATTCCTAAATAGCTATACACTGACACCTTATTTAAAAAAAATAACTGAGTTAAGCCCCTGCTGAAGAGGAGAGCAAGGCATAATCTAGGTTTACTGACATTTCAGCTGTCCTTATAGGCAATTTTCACACATCATTCTGCCTTCTAATAATTACAGTCTAATGTAGAATATAGGTAGACAAATACATCTATCCTAAGTATCTCTCATCGACACAGGAAAATCTCTGTTCAAAACATTTATGAAAATAAAATCAATTGTCCACATATCCGAAAAAAAGCAAATGACTGAGGCGAGAGTGGCTGGGTAGAGATGCTCAGCACTTCGACAAAAAAGGAACAAAGAATCAGTGAAGTATGTAATAGAAAAAAATCTTCCAGATTTTAAGCATATCTTCTGACACACAGACTGGTTTTCCTCAGCTTCCCTTTCACTACTTGTCTGTAATGCATATCGCTCTTTGTGCCAGCCTAAAAGCCCATCAGAACAAACTCTGTGCATGCTCAGAAATGTGCATGCACGGGTGCAGCAGCGGTGCAATGCTGTGCTTGCTGATGCCCTCCCACTGTTAATTCTCTAGTTTGGTAGCTGCACTCTTTGCAGGTAAATGAGAACAGAGGGTCACAGACTTATTTGTACCAGCTCGCTCTCCTGTCCACTGCATATTCCCTGTGTTGGCTCCCGCCGGCACACCCTACTTGGCATACCTGTAGGTCTTGCCCCAGAGCTTCCAGGCACCTACGGAGTCTTACCTATCTCTAAATCACACCACCTAAAATCTCAACACTGAAAGAGTCAAGTCAGTTTTCTCTCTGGCTTTGAAGCATATTGCCAGTTAAACAATGGAACAATCGGGAGCGCTAAACCCAGACATAAAAATTATTTGTTTGAGTACAGATTTTTAAAATTATACTATTAGGAATTACATGCGATATGGAACTAATTTTCAAGCTACCTTGGATTTCTGCATGAAGGACAATGTACAAACCTAAGAGCAAAAGTGAGCATAAAATAACAGCAGACTGATCTTCGCAAACCTCGGAGACTGGTGCTGTCCTGCCCCAGGCTTCCTCATAACTGGCCTATTTGAGAAGAAAATCAGCTTGTTAAATTTCAAATTAATACCCAAGTCATAAATGTCCATAGAACAAAACCAAGCATCCGCTCTGGTATCACTGCCATCCTCCTCAGCAGTGCCCCCCTAGAAGCCATTTACCTGGGTGGGCCAGGAAGACGGCAACAAACCTTTTATCTCCAGAGATGGTTCCCCCAGAGCAGGGCCAAGTAGAGTGGGGGGAGCTAATTTTTGGTAGAAAACTTGTGGCTGACGAGGCTCCCCAGGGGTGATGTGCTCACTGGCATGGATGCAGGAGATAGCTCAGTGGCATGACTGCTGTCAACCTCACCCAAAACAGCCAGGAGCACCCAGGGCTGAACCCAGCAGGGGCAGCACAGCCAGCATTCTTCCTGCATGCACATGGGAAACCTTCTTCATCACCCACCAGCAACATTAAGGCTTTTTCTGGTGATTGATTCTACTCCATTTTTATGTTCTCCCTGACAAAGCAGTGTTACTAGTCAGAAGCTACCCACATCTTGTGCTAATAAATGCTACATATGAATTTATTTCTAAATATTAAACCTCTTCTAGCAACAGTAGAGGTTATTTTAAGACTTGGAAGTGAAAAAAAGCAATCATTCACTCATGGAGGGGAGTGTCAGTAAACTGAGATCAGCTAAGGAAACCAGCAATACATCAAGAAAGCTCTTTCTGGATCCTTCCACTGCTTCTGACTAACAAAGCCTGGCTGAGATGAAGCACAAGCACACATACGTGGAGGTAACTGTCCCTTGCTACTTATTCAAGTTTTGAAACACTCTTTGAATGCTCTCTCTTTACAGTGGGAACAAATCATCCAACAAGCATAGTTTTTCATCATAAACCCGAAGCACCTACAACATAAAAGCCTACCAGCTTAGACCTGCTAAATCATCCCACCTGACTGCAGCTACTGTATGGGCAAGAGGGGATAACAAACACATCAAACTATTTTATGCAGTGCACAGATTGTTCTCTATTACATTACCTGGAGGACATAACAAACAAGAGAATAGCAACTTGACAGAAAATGTATACAATTAAAACTTAAAACTCCGGAGGGATGGTTAGGAGATGCTTGACTAGGAGACATATGTCACTGCTATGTGGTGCAGCTCTTGGCTCTGTTTCAGCTTGAGGGAAATACTTCAACATGGGCGTCTGTTTATTTGAAAGATGTCAAACCATCAACCAATTTCAGAGAACAGAAAGCATTTTGAGTGGAAAGCACTTCAGAATAACTAACATGCTGCAAATTTTTTTTTTGTATCATTAAGAAGTTCTTTATAAATGTATCTTCCCTATTTGCACATCTAATCTGGTTTCAGCTCTTTACCAAGTTTATTCTAAAACAGAATTTCCAAGGAGAATAAGAAAAGCTAAAAGATGCACGAGTTTTGGCAACATAAAAGCTTTTACGCAAAACTGACCTGATTCTGGGAAAAAAGTGAAATGTGATAACACTGTAATATAATTGCAGGAATTTGTTATTACACGGTCATTCTAACGACATCTGCTTCTTTCTTTGCCTCACCGACTTGCACAGCATAAAAAGCAGACTGCACTAGATGCTGGTCATTCAGGAAGGACACCAGCTGACTGCGATCCATATTTCCAATTTGATTATTTTAGGCATATTTATGACATGCCATACATTTATTGTTATAGAGAAAATAACCATCTTCAAAAAAGTATCAACAGCAAAGATTAAATACTTCTAAAATATGACTGAAAGAATAACTTGAAAACAAACATTATAAGAAGTGTTATTTTTCTATCAGAACATTCAGGAGATTTGCACTGGGATTTCTTTTTTACTGCAATTTATCACTTTGATTTTGCTTGGTGTTTCCTCGTCTCGTTTTCATGCATCAGTGTATCACATTCAAGAACAAAGTTTGATTCCACTGCTCCTACTGGAAGGTTGTTTCAGGATGTCATGCTCAGAATTTCATGCAATACAAAGACAACATGGAAAGTATCATAGCAGAATGTTATTTTCTGATTAATTTGCTCTTTTACTTATCATTAGATTGATCCTCTAGTCAGGCAGACAGTGGTCCTACCTAGCCAATAAGCCTCTGCACAAAAAGCAACAGAATTAGGCCAAATACAACAATAAAAGGGTAGAGAAAATTACATTAAATAGGTACTATCATAATTAAGGACTGAAAGATACAACAGCAAAATTCTCCGCTCTGACCTATGCTGCTGGTGAAAGCACAGGGTGTACCTGTACTGTAATTCCTGAACTGGTGATATAAATGGTATGGCCAGTGACTTTCATGGATCTCCCCAGTGCAAATAAAACTCAGGACACCTAAATGGCAATGACAGATCTGTAAAGGACAAGAAACATTTTCACGACAGCTTGTTGTGACATTGCAACATAAAGAAATAAAATAAATTAAGCTACACAGCACGTACTTGAGATAAAAACCAAAATCCCCGAGCTGATAATCACCAGCCACGCCATTCAGCACGGCCTGAATGCTGCAGAAGACAGGCTGCTGGACCAGGTAGCTTGATACAGTCCGGCACGATTTACCTAGTATTTTGCAACCCAACTATATTTTACTTTACAGATATAGAGACAGATAGACCCAAAGGAGCTCCCTGCATCAAAACTAGCAGGATGCTTCATTCTCAAATAGCCCACTCTAGACCTGCCCACTCCTGTACGCACCATTAAGAAACAGAAGATTATTCATATTTCACTATGCAACAAAACACTTGTAATTGAGTCTGAATAGATACAATATGGAAATTGCAATTACAGTAACTCCAGCTGCTGAGACAGAATGTGAACAGCAGCCATGGATTCTAAATCCCAGTTTAACAGTGCTTTCCAAAATTCCCCAACAAGACCGATAAACACAGACAATTCTGCAGTGAGACTTAAGTATGTTTTCTTAAAAATATCCTATTATTTTCATCTGGGGCTTTGGGGGGCGGAGGTGTATTTTTTATTTTTTACACTACATGCATTAATTGGAATAATACTAAGTATAACTATGTGATTATGTGATGTGCTCAGCAACAGCAATTATGCTGCTGAGACTCACAATAAATCTTTACTGCAAATACCTTTCTTGTAATGTCTGAAATTATCATAAGATACGTATTAAGTTTAAAACGTAACATGGGGATAGCCATAGAATCATAGAATAGTGCGGGTTGAAAGGGACCTTTAAAGATCATCTAGTCCAACCCCCAATACTCCTAAAGCTGTTCAAGCCTTGAAATCTGACAAGAGGAAGGCACAAGAGGAGAATGCCATTTTCAGTAGGAATTAAAAGGGATTACATTCGTTTGGAAATGAATTTTCCACTTACATTGAAACATCAATCACAGCTCCCACTTTCAAATTATTTCATCATTGTTGATACACTGTTTACACAACAATTAGAAACAGAAGATTTATTTCATTTTTCAAGCGTAGCACTCCTGCTGCTTTGTTGTGTTTTTTTTTCCTCCCCCCAAAGATGGCCATAAAAAGAACTAGATACTCTTCACCGTTAGATACAAAACCAAGTCTCACACATTTATTGGTTTCTTTTAAGTGCTGTTAGGGTACAATTTAAAGAACAGGAAACTAATTCTGGTTCAAGTTCCATCAGATTGAACTTGTACTTCAGTCAATTAATTAATTAATCCATGCCTTAATTCAAAAAGAGGGCTCTCAAACCTATCATTATATTCCATAAGCCCTGATGATTACAGAATATTAGTTCTGAGCTGCTCTTGTTAATATTAGGCTGAACCAAATCAATAAATTCAAACTTAGATTAACTGGCATCAAAAGATAGCGTATATCTTTAAACTGTATAGTCATGGATCTTTGTGTTCAATATTTCTTTTATTTAAAGATATTTGAAAGTATAAGTTAACAGGAAGACTTTCCACTGAGAAATACAGGATATTACTATACAATAGACAGTGAAAACCTGTCTAGTTTTCACATGCCTCACTGAGAAAGTGCCAGAGGTAATGAAGACCCATTGCACAACCCCACCTGCCGCTGAAAGAGAGCCAATGTTGAAAGGGATCTATTTTTAGAGGGATGCTAAAGGTCAGCTAGCTAAGTCCTTTAGTCATGCAATGTCATCCACACGTTAAGCTTTAAGATGCTTTTGAGCAAAGCATTTGCTATACAGTAAATGGCAATTTTTTTTTTCAAGACGCTACATATTTGCAAGTTCACCTTCAGTAAACAGTGCCAAAAGTGCTCTCAGGAAAAAGAAATGGCACAATTACAACTCAAACAGGAATTAGAAAACGGCTGCACAATATAATGAGAGCCTCTGGAATGCTGTCATGATCCTGTTCCCATGAGAACAGCAAGAATCAGAGAATGGGTTTTTAGGAAAATTGGAAACATTTTTAAGTTCTTGAAGAGCCACTGAAATGTCATACAGTCTACAGGATGCCATGGAACTGGGGAAAAAAACCCACCTTCTGTGTGTACACGATGAAGCATCACATTACTTGCATGCGCATACAAAACACCCTCTTCGACAATGGGTGGATAAGCTTAAAATCTCACAACTGCCTGGGACCAGGAATTACACTGCCTCAGCCTGGCCACATAAGCGACACTCAGGCAAGACCCAATGCCTGCAACTCCCTGGCTCTGAGCAGCATCAGGTTTTCAAGTAAGTATACAGAGTCTGGGACTTGCTGAACCACCTCATCAGAAAAATAACAGCTGACAGAAGACTTCACTTATGGCAAAACACAGCACATGAAGGAAGACCCACATAAAGAGGGTTGCTACTCATTTACTAGAAAGTGAGCAGGATATTTGCCTTAACAGTTTCAAAGGCTGAATAATTTCAAAGGCTGAATAATTTCAAAGGCTGAATAATTTCAAAGGCTGAATTCAACAGTAGGTGAGCCAAGCTAGTGTAAAATGGGAGGTGTAACTACAGCCACACAGTAGAACTTATGGAGTAGAGCCCAGGCAAGACAAGTGCCAAGGGCCGATAGGTGGAAGGCAGATGTGGAGCTATAGCTGAGGAGCTGCCACAGGGCTGTAACTACTGGCAGAGACAGGAAATGGCCTTGTGTAAACCAAGCCTCCTCTGTCCAGCTTGATCTGGACAGGATCTTGCAGGATGCAGAGAAGGTGAAGTTACTGAATGCCTTCTTTGCATCGGTCTTCACTGCTAAGGCTGGCCCTCAGGCATCCCAGCCCCCAGAGGAGAGAGAAAGAATCTGGAGAAAGGAGGACTTCCTCTTGGTTGAGGAGGATTGGGTCAGAGATCACCTAGGCAAACTGGATCCTTGGAAATCCATGGGCCCCGATGGGATGCACCCACAAGTGGCTGAGCCACTCTCTATCATCTTTGAAAGGTCATGGAGGACAGCAGAGGTGCCTGAGGACTGGAGGAAAGCAAACGTCACTCCAATCTTCAAAAAGGGCAAGAAGGAGGACCCGGGAAACTACCGGCCAGTCAGCCTCTCCTCCATCCCTAGAAAGGTGATGGAGCAGCTCATCCTGCAGGTCATCTCCAGGCCTGTAGAGGAAAAGAAGGTTATCAGAAGTAGTCAACATGGATTCACCAAGGGAAGATCATGCCTGATCAACCTGATAGCCCTCTATGATGGGGTGACTGGCTGGGTCAATGAAGGGAGAGCAGTGGATGTTGTTTACCTTGACTTCAGCAAGGCATTCGACACTGTCTCCCATAACATCCTCATAGCCAAGCTAAGGAAGTGTGGGTTGGATTAGCGGACAGTGATGTGGATTGAGAACTGGCTCAACAACAGAGCTCAGAGAGTCACCATCAACGGGGCAGAGTCTGGCTGGAAGCCGGTGACTAGTGGTGCTCCCCAGGGGTC
>VZTV01053105.1:29293-44261 GCA_013400875.1 Anhinga rufa
ACAGGAGTGTGGGCAGCAGGGCGAGGGAGGCCATCCTGCCCCTCTGCTCTGCCCTGGGGAGGCCGCAGCTGGGGTGCTGTGTCCAGTGCTGGGCCCCCAGTGCCAGAAGGACAGGGAGCTGCTGGAGCAAGGCCAGCGCAGAGCCACAAGGATGCTCAGGGGATGGAGCATCTCCCTGGTGAGGAAAGGCTGAGAGACCTGGGCTTGTTCAGCCTGGAGAAGAGAAGGCTGAGGGGGATCTCCTCAGTGCTGATCAGTATCTGAAGGGCGGCTGTCAGGAGGATGGGACTGGACTCTTCTCAGTGGCGCCCAATGACAGGACAAGGGACAACGGGCACACGTTGGAACACAGGAGGTTCCACTTAAATATGAGGACAAACCCCTTTGCTGTGCGGGTGCCAGAGCAGTGGCCCAGGATGCCCAGAGAGGCTGTGGAGTCTCCTTCCCTGGAGACATTCACACCCCACCTGGACGCGGTCCTGTGCCCCTGCTCTGGGTGTGCTGTTCACGCAGGGGGGCTGGATGAGATGATCTCCAGAGGTCCCTTCCAACCCCCACCGTTCTGTGATTCTGTGATCTCCTACAGCTGGGGTGTAAGCCGGTATCCTGCCCCAATGTACACGATAGAGGGATTATGCCCTAAGATATTTATTTATGCACTATTCAACCCCTTTTCATTTGCAAGCAAAAATTCTTTCCCTGCTGTGAAGTCCCACTTCAGTGCTTCCATGTAAGGTTTCACCCATGATGTCCCGAGCTGAAATTAAACCACTCTTCATCTCCTCAAAATGGGATTTCCTGGGGGGAGGGAACAGGTCACAGAATCATAAGAGAAGAATCATCATCCTCCTCTACAGCAGATCTCCCTTTTCACTACGTAGGTGTGAACCCTCTCTGCCAGTGCTGCGGACATCACCCTGGGGAGTTGGTGTTCAGTGAGGAGTGGCACTTCAGAGAAGGCCTACTAGGATGACTCCCCACAAGAAAACTGGCCTGGCTTCTCTTCTGGATGAGGTTTGCTACATGGCACGCAAATGAAATAAAATAAATCTCAAGTATTTCTACTACTATTATCCAAGCCTTTGGCTGAATAGGGACTGTTCACAGTCCTGTCACAGTGAATGAGATGAAGGATGGCACAGAAGGTCACTACTGATACACAGTTGTGAGCTCACAGAAAAAAAATCGCTTACTGCAGTGTAAGTCAATGCACGTTTGGAGATGCTTGTACACAAATGGTATGATACAATGGTGAGGATTGATTTCATGCGTTAATTTGCAAAATAAACTTGTACAGCAAATTTGTAGCAAATAAGAACATCATGAATTTTGACAGCTTTTTAAAAAGGAAGAAAGAACAGCAGAAAAAATGAAATAAATAGCACAAGAACAAAAGAGCAAACTTTGCAGACTGACACCGCTCATCCAGGAGCCTTTCCAACTGGAATGCTACCAGCACTGCTGTGCTGGCACCAGTCAGAGGAGGATCCAACTCATTCTCCTTCCTCTCAGAGTCCATACACCTAACAGGAGCAAAAACATAGTCCCCAAGGATGCTAGATGTGACAGAATGGCAGGAGGAAGAAGGAGGTCTGTTAGGTGGTCTATGTACAGCAGGAATTTACATCTATAGATATGTACATCTATAGCACCTACTACTTTCTGCCATGCCTTCAAATACCAATATCTGTCCAACAATAAAATGCTCATTTTTACTTAGTAATCCCTCTCACAAATTGTTGAAGCTATCTGATGCAGAAAGCAGGGCCAATGAACAGCAATGAATTTTAAATGCTTTTAGTGACACTGGAAAGAAAAGCAATGCTTTGCCTGTACTCTCATCTTGTCTGCAAGATGGGGAAGGAAAAGGGAAAAAAAGGACTGAAGATGATGTAGTTCATTGTGCAGCATTTCTTGCTTCACTGTTATTTTTATTATTTGTCATTGCCTAGGGCACATGAGTTTATACTAAGTAAAAAAGCAGAGGAACAAGTTACAAGCTTTATTTTTTCTCTCCTACATTCTCACAAGTTACAATTACTGACATGCCACAACTTTTTTCCCCATTATTCAGAACGGGCCTTCCTGCTCTTTTATCACGCTACATTCTGTTTCATCAGAATTTGAACAGCAATTTCCTCCATAGCTCAGGTCACAGACGTAAAAATGTTCACCACCATCAGAATGATTTACAAAAGGCAATACTCCTCTGCATCCTCAATACAGACACTGGCCTTCTTGTCTCCACTTTTATGACAGGTAGCAAATGAAGTAATGAAGTAGAAACGAACTAATAAAATGAAGATAAATCATTCATCTTGGGAAGGTCTGCATCAGACCAATTAAAATAATGTCTTAGACACACTACGATAACATATTGTACCTATGGGAAGAGGCTACTAGTATGAGCAAGCCCTGCAATTGCCATTTTCTCCAATTATATCCCCAGAGATACCTAGCGCCAATATAATAAAAGATTAACAAATTAAAATATGTTAAAAAATTAGTCTTTATATTTTTTCCAATAAGCTATTAAAGGTGATGATAGTAACAAATCTCTGCCACAAACTGGTCCTCACACAGGAAGTTCACGTAAGTCAAGATGAACACCAGCTACAGTGGGAATTACTGAGGGTGAGGAGGGTTTGCAGATCCAGGTGCAGAGACAGGTCACACAGCTGCAGTCCCTGTTATGAGCCCATGGACTTTCCTTGTGAGGCAAAGACTTTTCTGAAGTGGGTAAGAAGGCTGTATCCTGCGCTCCTGTTAGCACCAGAGGTGTGAAAGCTCCTGCTTAGCTCTGTCCCACATTGCATTTGATGTCATGGGGCCATCTCCCCTCCCTGCTCGGATCGGGGCTGCATCCCTCTGTACTGCACCACTGAGGCCCAAGGCTGTGTGCTTATATGGCAGCATCCACTATTACACTACAAAGAATCAAATAACTTTAAGAGGATGTAAATCCTCAGCACTCCTCAATATAAGCCCTCCACATTGCTCCATCCTTTGTCATGTCCTCAGCAGCAGTTTCCTCTAGAGTTAGATCACAGGCATAAAAACACTCACTGCCAGAGTGATTTACGGAGCTATAATGCAAACAGCAGCCTCTGTCTCTCCTGCTGCAGCAGGCTGCACAGGAGGAGATACCAGAGGCCAGAGCAGGAAGGCAGCTGTTGAGAAGCCAAACTGGGATGGTCTTATCTAGATAAAAACCCGCAAGATCTCATTCAGCCTTGCACTCTACATAAGTGCCCTACTAGTCCTATAACTGTCCTGGCTGCATTTCAGAGCTGTAGCTGCTCCCCAGCTGCAGGGATATGAGCACCTACAACCACAGATTTTCCTCTAGACAGTTGGTCCTATCTCAGAAGAGATACTCCATGGTCTGTGGATTCTCCCACGTCTCTATAAATCAATCAAAATCTGGTTTAGACTTTTGTTCTTCTCTTGTCTGGAGTCCTAGTTTAAAAATAGCACCCATTCCCTTTACATCTGTTGATTTTCAAACAATTTTATAATAGTGGTATCTAATTATAGTATATCACTGCTCATTACAATTACATGCCATTTACTGTTTGGATGGACAGTGGAAACTCTTTTCATGTTCCAAATAAATTCTCCATCAATACCCACACAAGGTTTTGTCTCAAAGATCTAGCAGAAAGACTGAAAAAAAAAAAATAGTTCTTTTTTTTTTAGCTTATCATTTCTGACCACTTCAAAGATCTACAACAAAATTCAGTGTCAAAAACAATGAACAAGAGTTGAACATTGGGGAGATTGCAAACCACGTAAAATCCACTGTGACAGAGTTAACTGAAGCATGATCACACAGGCTATCAGACAAATGTGGATCACTTGAATGGACTGGCACAGCTTAGAGGGGTTTTTCTTTCATTTATAATTAACCACTTGGCTGTCACATCACTGTATCCACGCACTCTGGTTGTGAATGTTTACATTGAAATCTCTGTAGAAGACACAGAGGCTGTGAGCTAGAAAGGGTGAGAATGGAAGTTATATATGTGCACCAGTGAGATGCTAAGTTTAGCATCACGAAAGCAGCCAGAGCAGAGAGAGAACCATTCACCAGCAAAACAGCCCCTGAGGCAGCAGCTCCGTGCGCTTCCCCGGGTGCCTTCGCCCCAGCCTACAGAAACGTTATTTTGGGGTGATGGAGCACGGTGACGTTTTGGTCTGAGCAGTCTGACTTGTGACATGGGGTGCAAGGATAAACTTCTGCTAGGAAGAGGTTATCAGACAAAAGTCACTAATCCTCCCAAAAAGCATCAGATGACACAGGCAGGGGTCTATGTAACTTGAGATAGGTTTCCCAGGAAGCTCTCAAGGAGACAAAAAGCTTGTCATGCTATTAGCAATGCTCAAAACGGAAACTGCATTGAGAAATATAACAACAAAGCATCAAACTCCAGTTTGAACAATGAACAAATTAATTTAAGCAAATTAAATATAGCCCATCCTGCTTTAAAAATAGCTGCTTCTGCCAGTAAATATACTCAAACTAATTTTATAGAACACCAGAATAATGAGGTCGGAAGGGACCTGTGGAGGCCACCTAGCACAAACCCCCACTCATGCAGGGCCAGATAGATCAGGTCACACAAAGTTATACATTCAGGTCCTTGGCTACTCCTCTTAGAGAAAGCCACTTCACGGGAGATAATGGCAAGGTCAGGGTGTTTGAGATTTATTTCTTTAAGATGCTGGAAATGTGGTTGTGAAGACTGAACCTTCCAATAAAGTTGTTGAAATGTCCAGTGCTTCAAAACCAAAACCTTCAGCAGTGCAGCAAGTGCATTTGTATCTCAGACAGTCCTTAAAGAGGACATCTGTATAAATCTAGTTTCTCTAAACTTGATGCCACATAGACATCTTCAATGGCTTATCTACTTGTGTACTTAGATATTTTAAAAATAAACTTTACTTTCTTTTTCCTATTGAAAATATTCTTCAAAGTGTGCTTCAACTCATTTATCACTGCAATCAGGGTCCAAAAATACCGGCAGCAAAATCTGTAACCCCCCAGCCAAGGCAGGCAGCCACACCCAGCTTTGGAGAGCCACAGACCCATCTCACTGGCATGAGAGCCAGGAACGGGCACATGTGCGTTTTGGAGACTTCCCGACATCACAGGGAGCCTGTCCGTCACTGACTGCGTCACAGCGAACGGAGCGCACTCCCCAGTCTGCCCCAGATCCCCAGTCTGCCCCCCAGGCTCTGCTCTCTGGAAGCTAATGGTAAGAGGAGCGTCGTGTGTCACCTGCACTCACTGAGCGGTGGTCAGAACTGCTGTTTATTTGAACCCGCTGTGTCTCACACGTTGTCACGTACCTGTCATATCCCTTCTTCCTTTAAGCCTTTAAGGGAAGAAACTGTCTGCTTAACAAAGTAGTCAAAGGGAATGGGGTTTATGCTATCGTAAAGCATCCATAGGGTGAAACTCTGAGTAGACACTCCACAACTCAACCACAAGCCATGATGCCGTAAGATATTGGGCTGCTTCAGTCCCACTGCTGATCTGACACGTTCCTACAGCCCTTTGCAGAACGATGCAACACTGCTCCAAGAGTAACAAACAACGCAGGATTCGGTGCACCCCAGGCCCTTCGCTTTGTCTCCTGGCAGCTCTGAGGGATTACTAATTTTGCAATAGTTGCCAGTAAATAGTTGCCAGCACCAATACACCAACCAGTGGGTTGAATATTTTAGCTGTAATAAATAGGTCTAAAGAAAGGCTTTTTTCACTGACAACCTGCTTGATTTTTGCCAGCAGGCATGAATCAAAACAGAATCACAGTAGCCTACCCTGACTTCAAAGGATATGAACATCTAATTCTTTGCAGCTTTTGCTTCACTGTCCATTGTACTGCAAATACACCCCCGGGCCCCCAAAATCTCTTTCATCACTAATTTAACGTTCTTTTTTTTAATGACAAAACAGAGAGGATGAGAGGCATCTCCAGCAAAGGCTGACCCGGCATGACCTTGTTTATTTTCCAGAGCATGCCCAGCCTGTGGACACACGGTGGGTTTCTCCACGGGCAGGAGGCTGAGCTGGGCCCAGCAGAGCTGGAGGACGCAATGCTCTCCGACTCCCAGAGCTGTTTCCCCAGACAGAGCCCAGGCTCCAAAGGTCGACATGCGTCAGCAGATGGGAAGCAGCACATGATTTCCTTCTGCTCTATGGCATAGCAGAGGACTAGAGACCAGATCTAGGATTTAATGCAATGATGCAAGTGAGGCAATTAGTAAATGACTCGGCATCTGCAGACCAGCAGGCCCCCATTAACCAGCTAAGTACATCATCTTGGCGGAGATCATAGATTTTTCCCTTAAGCTAATTGTCTGTGTATAACTTCTGCAACTTGTCATATCCTACTGCCAACTTGGGCTCTAACCCTGCAAGGCACCTAGTGCCCTTGCTCCACTGGCCTCTGTGGGAAGCAGCATGCCCCAACCTCCCCGAGGAGAGCATCCTCGGGCTCAGAAGTCTCAGTGAAAGATAAAGAAAGGAGACATTACCAAACCAATAATACTTCCTATGCTCCCAAATAACCTTTCATTCATTAGCTTCCATTCAAGCAAAAAAAAAATAATTTTTTTTTTCATTTGTGAATGGCCTGATCAACAGGCCCTAATTAGCACTGTGCCTCCCGTTCTCTCAGGTCTCAGTTCATCTTTACTCTGTGCCTGTTTCACAACAAGGAGAACATCAATCAGTCCAGGCAACAGCCCTTGCAGAATGCTAGTGCTTATCAAGCAGGGGGACTCCACCAAGCAATGTAGCCAACTTCAGCTAAGCTTAGGACAAGTAAAAAGAAAACAATGAAAAAATCTCCTGTCCTTCTGCCCCACTGTTATCTATTTAAAAGTTAACATAGAAGATCAGGTGTTTGCATTGAGTTCTCAGAACCTTTATTCCAGTTAAAAAGACGGAAAATATCTTGGCAGTGGTGACTAAAGCTTCCACAATGCTTTGGGAAGCCAGCAACAGCCGCCTTCTGACTTTCAGGCACTGAACAGGATTCAGCCTATTTACTATATCCAAAAAAAACAATGCTCACAATTAAACACTGGCCATTTTAACAAAGTGGCTGGCATTTTAGACAGATGTGATGTCAGCCATAAGGCTACATACAGTTAAAAGGACAGACATTTTTCAAGGGCTGCTTTCTATAGGGGGAAAATAACGTGTGATCCATGCAAGAGAGAAGATAAGGACACGCTTTCCAGTGAAAGAAGCCCTCTTCTGTTATCTACCGTGCAGCCTGGCAAACCCAGACCCACGGGAGAGAAGAGAGGTGTGAGTAGCCATTAGACAATTACAGAGCTTAAAGGGCTTGAGAAGGTATTGGCCATCCTTTGATGCTCACAAGTATCCTGAAACCGCTCTTTTTCAGTCAATGGGTGTTTTACTCTCAGATGCTGCCCAGGTACTACCTTATTGAACCCTGCCCAGCTATGCCAGTAATGACAGGAGCACACAGCTGAACTGCAGAAGTGTGGCTAGGAGCAGGGCCAACATCACAAGAGGGGAATAGCCCTCAAAAGAACACTACAGAGTTTGTATTAAAGCTGTGCAGAAAACCATGTAACTGCTCTGTGAAAATATTTGAGAGCACAGAAGGAATATTCCCTTCTCTCTTGGGTTGAAAAGCTAACGTCTCTACAACCATCACCAGTCTGAAAAGTGTAAAACCAAATTTCAGTTCAGGTCAGACAAAAAATTTGACCATAATGAAAAAAACCAAAACCCAACCAAACAAAAAAAAACAAACCAAACCAAACCAAACCAAACCAAACCAAACCAAAACAAACAAACTGCAGGGTTGGTTGGTTTGCTTTAAACAGACCTGAAATGCAAATGAGGTTACGCTCATCTCTCCCTTCTTTGCATTTCAGGTATGTTGTTACTTTCACCTCTTTTATAAGAAATTCCGGCCCTTTTCCAGGGCTCTTTACTGCCTTGCTATATTTGGTACATCAATCATTTGTCTCCTCAATCAACTCCACCTACTGTCACCTTGAGCTTCAGAGGCAGGTGAGAGGAGTACTGAGTATTTTGAAATGTACCCTTCTGCTTTGTGTAGGCCCTGTCTAACTTCCCTAATACAGGTTCCAGCTGATCTTGGGCTTGACTCTAACCCTTCACCACATGCCGCTGTTCCTCAGCCCGAGGCTCCCGAGGCCTGTTGGCCCCTCTATAAGGCAGGCGTGCGGTTGCTGCAGAGAGATGCTGCGTGGCTGGGACCAGCTTCTGGCAACAGCATGTTCCTGAATACTAGACCTACAGTCCTCCAGGGACCTGCCAGATCAGCCTACTGAACTACCACTGGGTATGGGGAAGGCTCGACGTTTTCAAACATTTGTCGTTCACCAGTATAAGACTCCAGTGAGGCTAAAGCAAACTGTGTTCTCAAAATGAGTATTGATCATACAACAATATTCATTTCAAAACAGCTGAGTTATCTGATCATTTCTGCTCTTCCATTTCCTCTGTGGATAATTTTGAAAGCACATTCACTTTTGAAAGCACATTCTGGCCCATTAAGATATTTAAAACTGCAAAACAACACAGAGCTGTAAACTGTTGCAGAATGCAAGTATTCAGTAGAAGCAGAGTGCAGCATTTTGTCAATATTTATTTTACAAGCACTGCCCACGTCAGGAGCATTTTACAGGTGCCTGAAATCCCCTATCCTGGCTTTTGCTTTAGTCCTATGGTAAGATGACCTGTAAGGTGAATATAGCCCTCCTCCATCTCAACAGATGCAGTTATGACATTCCCACTCTTGCCCTTCATATTTTACTAACATGGCAAGCTCCACACCTGTCCAAATTGCAAAGAGCAGGACAAGACCTCCCTCAGGCAGGACAAAACCGTTTCCAAGGAAGCCCTGCCACATGCACAGATGCTAAGTACAGGTAGAGCTCTAACTGCCAGCTTCGAGGCAGCTGTTGATAAGGCAGATTTCTCGACAGTGACAAAGTGCGCTCTCGCAGTGGGACGGGAACGCGGGGGTAAGAGGCTTTGCTATCTGATGGCCTTGAGCCAGCTGAGACGCGCACATTATTGCACTGTCGGAGAAGGTCTCTGCAGCGCACCGGCCTGCCAGGTGGGTTACAGAGCAGGGAAATATTTTGCATATGCAAATAGAGAAGGACTTCGAGAGGAAAAGATTAATATGCTTGCATTCAAATTTCATGTAGAGACCAAACACCTCGGCACAACACGCTGTTCAGTACGCTACGACGGCTAACGTTATCACAGTGTGCTTTCAAGGAGGGAACTTATTAAGTACTTTTATTAAACACAGTCCAATGTTTGCTACTTTACCGCACATTGACATTTCCAGAAGGTCACAGACGAGCACATCTTTCATCTAAACTATTCAGTAACACCACCACTCTGCACAGTATTTGTAGCATTTAAACTTTCTTATGATTTCCCTTATGAGATTAACATGGGTTTCAAGTAATTCACCAAATTGAGAGCAACGGATGCTCTGTGGCTATGCTAGAAATTAAGTTATTGCAAACTGCAGTGCAGTGTGCGTGCTGACTGCTGTCTGTTAAAGAGAAAATTTCACGCAGTTTAGTGTAAGCAAAAACGTACTGAATTGAGAGTTTGTGAACAGCCCCACTGGAAGTAGTGGCAATACACTTCTGTGTAGCACTGAGAATGTGCTAAGGGTCACCTACGGGTCACAAACTCTTTTTGAACGTGGTTCAGTAACTACCCCAGAAGTCAAAACTGAAGATGGTATGATAGAAATTGAAGGCAGTATGATATTTTTGGTAAAACAACAACAGCATTCCCCTCCTCTTGCACCTCGGAAGCTACCACCATTACATTTCAGTCTGAGCACCACTAGTGATTTATATTTACTGAAGATGAAAGCCAATGACAAGCTCAGTCTAAGCCTTTTTCTCTTTCAACTTACGCAAAGGCCAAATTTAACTTCAATCAGACTAGCACAGGAAAGCTCTGTCCATCAGCTGTCAATGCAGTTCAGCTTGTAACTATCTTTCAGTTTTTGCTTTCATGTTCTATTGATTTGTATTGGTATAAATCTATGAGTTTCATCTCTTGTCCAGTTTTAATATTTGTCACAGAAAAATTCATTAGAATTGGTACAGACAAAGCTTGAGATGTCAGGAGCTGAAGACATAACAGCATGAAGATAATGAAACTCCGAAGATTTCTGTTAAATCTTTTAGCATAAAGTTTGAATTTTTATAGACTTACAGAAAGCTACAAAATAAACTACAATATAACAATCAGGCAATTTAAGAAAGGAACAGATAAAGGCAGAAGCACACAGAGCATCAGCAGCATCCAATCACAGATACAAGTATAACGACAATATCCCTTTTTATGCCACTGATTACATGCGCTATTCAAGTCTATTTGGCCATCACATTAAATCTAGCCATGTAGATCACCTCATGCTGGTATCTACAGAGAACAACAAAATCTCTTGCAGGCTTTTCTTCTGCCCCAGTGCTCAAACCTCAGCTAGGATTTTCTTTTCTTGGAGCAAAAACATTTAAGGCAATTCCAAGTGTTTCTTCTGTCTTACAAATAAACTCCTCCTCAACTTCACTAAATTATCATTATATTCACTTTCAGCAATTCAGCCACTGAAATTAAAAAAGAAATGTAGGATCAAGTGAGCAGCTACCTCTCCACTGACCACAAGGGGATTTTCAATCACAGATGCACCTCAATTTGCAAACTACCACACAGACAACATGATTGCAGGATTTTTGTACCATGTATTTGAACTGAGCATACTTGCTCTTATAGTAATTACAAAGGCAGTCCCTGCACACAAGGAGCTAAAGTCTATGTGCCACCAGGCTGCAATAATCAGTCCAGCAAGAGTCTTCGATCTATGTTCAGCGAGTGAAAATACCTTCACTCTATAGATGTGGAACTGAAGCACAGGACCCAGCGGAGAGAAGTGGTCCTCACTCAACATAAAAATTCAGTTCATACAGTGCACTACTTGTACACTGAATGTCTAAGCATTTCTTTGCAAGTTTTCAAGTTTCCAGAGAGCAAGATAATGCTGACAAAGACAAAACAAAACAAAACAAAACCCCACTGTGCACCTCACTTCTAACACGCAACATTTCAAGATATACTTTTCTTAATCTAAAGCTGGGCCCTCCCAAGCAGTACTATGCACCAAAATAACAGCTCCTGAGTCTGAATGAATTCTTTATTGAGTTATACAAGATTGCTTGTAGGCTTTGCTCTCAACTTCCTACATCTAACCTCAGGAAATTCCCACACCAGCTTAACAATAAATTGAGTTCTTTGTCACACTTAATGAAAGAACAGCCACAGAGTTAATTCCTGCCTGCTTGGCCCACCGCCAACACAAAGCAAAGAGAAATTTGGGGGCATCAGCATTTAAGCTGGATTTCACACAGTTGCCATCACTGTATATTCAAGCAGAAGCAGCTCAGAGGGATCACCTTGATTGGCTGCAGAGAGTTTCACAGCTTCTGAGTATCTCCAGAAAGCACAAGGAAACAGTTACCTGAATCCCTGCCCCACTTAGTGCTTTAGGAAATGAAAAGGAGGGAAAAACTCTCAGGCAAACTCAGCAAGGCAGTATCTTACTTGCTTATGGAGTCGCAGTATCAACCACTAAACACAAAGTGCCAGGATTTGTGCAAGGCTCAAGAATATTGAAATATTTTTCCATAAGCTGCAGGGTCTAAAATTGCAAAAGCACTCTCCATTGCTGCTCTGCTGGCGCACAGGGCTTGGGAGATGCAGATACATGACCTATAGGATTAAAATAGAAAATAATAAACATACCAGGTAATCTAATGACATTATACAGGCAGATTTTTAAAAGTCAAAGAACAAAAAAGATTTGGTAAAAAACTGCAGTAGGAAGTACCACTTTAAATAAACAAGCAGCGAAGTATGTGAAAAGCTCTAATCCATTTGCCTGTTTGAAATATTACTCACTAGATGGGTCATCTCAAAGCACAGGCTTTGTAGTTTATCCTCCTCAAATGACTCCCAGATAGAATTAGTCAGGTGATTTGCAGGATATATTGATTAGCGAAGATTTAGCTAGGGCAACATAAAAAACATTCAGCTTTATCTTTCAGCGAAAATGAAAGAGAAGAAAGAAAGCCTGCAAGCTATTATCACTGTATATGAATTAAGCTTTATTAATGAATGAATTAATTAACTACATGAAAAATTCTACATAATAGTTAAAATAATGCATTTTCCCTCTTAAAAAAAAAAAGCAGCTCTGATAAAAAAGCAATACAAATAAAACAAGTCTCCACTGATTGTTTGTTTGTGTTTTCTTCTAAACATCTCTACTAGGCTGAATTTTCATCTGGACATTCCTGAAGAACCATGAGATGAGATACTCAGTTTTCTCCTCCTATTCACAACTTTTTCAGCCTTTACATATCAAATATCTATCTCAGCTTCCCCCTATTAAATCTCAGGCAACATGAACTTCTCAAACTTTTCCCACTGAACACTGGTTTCCTTGGGATTAACTTTCAAGTGCTCAAAAGGCAAAATATCCTGACTGTGCTATGCACAGGCTGAAAAAAACCTGCGATCCTTCTGACACGGGGAAACAGAAATGGACACCCGCAACTCCCCCAGCTGGGTGGGGGCTCTCTGGGAGCTCCAGCTCTGCATGAGACCTTCAGAGGAGCGTCCTGGCAGTAGCTTGACAGATGGTCTATTTTATCTGTAGGCTAACATGTCTTTCACGGTAGAGATTTGTGAGAACATATGCATGCTTTTCCATACTGTAAAAATCAAAATCCACCAATCTAAGCATATTGGGTAAAAGCAGCATGGTTCCCTATAAAGGGGTCAAGCTTAAACCTACACGTGTATATGACTATACAGTCCTTTATGGAATTGTCCATAACACTTGCATGGAAACAAAATGAATAACTTATTGGATATGATATAATACTATATTCCTTACACTGACAAATGCTTGTACTCCCTCAAGCAGTGCCACTGATAGCAAAGCATTCATCAAAATACATGGTAGTTCACAGTCTGTGCCTAGTAGCATTTAAAAGTATAATTTTGTGTGAAATGACTCTTACTCGAGTTTTCTCCAAAGTCCTTGAGCACTATTTGTACTTCACAAACCCCCTAACATTGCACACCTTTGTCTCAGAAAAGCTGCAGAGCGCACCTGGCTCCTGACTGTGCTGCAGAAAGGGAAGCGAAAGGAAGGTACGCTTCAGAAGGCCAGCTAGGAAACCCACGGAGTGGAGGTCTTAATATATTCATTCACTTGGTAACAACTCCTCTGAGATGAGTTGGAGGGGGTTTGGACAAGATGATCTCTCGAGGTCCCTTCCAACCCCTACCATTCCGTGATTCTGTGAGTTTGCTGCATCTTAATATGCTGGGCAAGATACGCCTTCCCAATGGCAGAATACACTCCATTATGGAGAAAAGGTAGGTGGAAAAACGTCAATGAACACACTGCTTGCCTAGAAAGCTGCTTCGGTCAAGCCATAATTTTGGTTAAATCTGCCAAGTACCTTTAGATGGAAAAAAGAAGAGGGGTTCAGCCTGGCTGATAGAAGAGCAGTGGTGTCAGAAGCTGCCTTCTCATCTGCTCTCAGACAGAGCACTCGTCTGCAATGCAATATCCTGCCTACATTTGAGCAGATTTGAACTCGCAGCATTTTATCGCCCAGGAAGGTGCCACAACTACACTGCACCACGAGGGAAGCGAGAAGGACAGTTTTCAATGTCTTCTCAACATTGCTTTATTTCCTTAAATACTCAGCTGAGCCCAGACTGACTCCACAGGTCAGCAGCTAGATACTTTCCAGGGATGCAGGAGAAAGGCATTTAAATTCCCTCAGGCTGAAAAGGGAAATGAGTTCAAATCCACAATCTGAGGTTCATCAGCTCATCCAGGAACTACTGGGAAAAAGTGCTATGTCCCAGATGTGTTCTTGTTTTATGAATCATGCTTCTCTAGCAATTAACTCATTTCAAGAAGATAAAGATGCTTCAAAGGTTTTTTATTTTTATTTTTTGTTTGAGTTAAAGATATGTATTCTTGTCAGCAAGACATGCTGACAAATTTTCTTTTAGATTCAGAGCATATCTATTTTGTTTTTATGTGCTATTTTAGATCAAGTGCAGAGCCAAAAAATAAATGCAATTATGTATTCAGCTCTATGCTAAAGTTTCATTTAAAGTCAAAATGGAAAGTATTAACAGGCAACGGCGGGGTAGAGCAGTAAAGTGGCAGATTAAAAGATCCAGGAATTCTGCTTAGTGGGCACATTTCTATGCTTTGTTGTTGCCTTCGCAGCCCTTCCTAAAATTCCCATCATTGGCAAGAAAGTTCTCGTGAGAACAAACCAATTCCTTGATTGTCGTGTTGCATTTCTGAGAAGAGAAAGACACCAGCTTGCTTTTACTATATCCGAGGCACAAAAAAAAGAAATCAGAGGCCACAGCACAGCCACCTCAAGCCCACTCTGTAGTGACTTCTGTGACCCCACTGCTTCAGCAGCATGTATGGGAGGGGAAAACCAAACCCAGGAGTCACCTTGCAGAAGACGACCTGTAAAAACAGAAGATCTTTCTATTTTGAATGGAAGATGGACTCACTATTTTTTACACANGCAAGCCTGTTGTCTTGCCTCCATTTGAATTGAATGATACCTCGGGAAGGAACAAAACATAACCTTCAGGTTCAGCTTTACCCCAAGGTCAAATTGTTTCCTAGGGAGACTAGTTAAGGTTATAAGGCTTGCTTTCAAATTCAGCTTAAAAAAATATTTTTACCTAAACTAACTTCTGACTTCTAATAAGCCAATGGGATTCCCATATTCTGGGCTGTGACTGACTCTATAGAAAGGCCCAGACTAACACCCATACAGACAAAAGTTCTCCTGGTGT
>VZTV01053108.1:0-29485 GCA_013400875.1 Anhinga rufa
TTCATATGAATTCTGCTCTCTTACCATGTGAGCTTCAGATCCTGAGACTATTTTGCTGAGTAATCTCAAGTGTGAAAAATCAGCTGTCAGGGTTGCAGATTTTGTGTTGATTCACAGTATACAGAGTAGTTATGGGCTGTAACTGATGTAAATTGATTGAATTCCATGGAATCCACAGAAGTTATGTTACACTGATTTACACCAGCTGAGCCACTTCTGGGAATACTCAAATTTATTTAGTTCAGTAAGGAGAAGTTGTGGCTCAGATTTAAGATATTTGCCGATAGAGGAAGGGTGGTTCTAACTGCTTCACACAACCTCTCCATTTTACGTTTTTTTCTGAATACTTTTCTGATATTTCCTGCTGAATCTCGCTGTATCTATTACAATAATCCTTTCAGGAGATTTAGAGAATGAAATAATTGATTTCTTTTACAAAAATGTGACTGACTTTTAACATCGTCACTTTTCTCCCTATTGTCACTTCAAGTTCTTAGAACTTATGTGAAATACATGTGGAGGTAAGAGAAAGTATCCTTTTAAGTTTGATGTCACTCCATCCTGGCTGATAAGTGTTGGGAACCATAATGAATTTTTGATGGTCAAACTGAGCAGCTGTGCCACAGGGTGTTTGCTGTAAAACTGAGATACACACCAAGGGAATGAACTACAGAAGCTTTTCCTCTGATCCTGGATCCTTTCTAATCTATTTAGTATCTGGAGCCTCCAAGTCACATATGAAAAGAAACATTAACTGTAAGTGTAAAGCAACTATAGATATCTGCAGTTTATTGGTTAGCAAGTATGCTGGAAGCTCTATCCTCAATGCAGTGCTTCAGAGAAGTATCGCTTCTAGGAAAACGTGACTATAGTAAACAGCTGAGTTCTTAAATTATTCAGTGTCATAAAATGGTTTCTATTGGGAAAGAGTTGTAGCCCACTTCAAAGTCAAGGTGTAATCACATTGTATGTTCAAATTGTATAGAATCAGTTTACAGTGACACTCTGATCAGAGGCTGTAAATCCTTCTGCTTTAATTTCCTAGCAAAACAGCAAAGACACTTCGGCAATAAGTGCAGAAAATGCAGCTAAAGTGACTGTATTTTAACTGTAATCTGATTTAGGTCTGATATGAAATAAATCAATATGGTTTCAAAGAAATTACAGGCCAGTGACAGCTGCACCATGGTAAGATTACAGCAGGGATTTGGTTTAAAATGAATCCAGCATCTTTAAAGCCTGCATGTGGTACCATTATAGCAGTGGATGCTGAGGAACCCGGCCTCATCCTGCCATTGCTAACACTGGCAACAGAGAGTGGGGAAGTGTGATGCTGAGACACCTCAATTATTTGGAGGCAAGCCAGCTTTGATTCGGATGCCTTGGTAGCTTGACACAGTGGTCAGGCTAATAAGTCTGGCTGGAAGTCAGGGCTGATTAGCTCTGAGGTGCTGCTAAGGTCATGGGGCTATGGGAGGTCCATCGTTGTGCTTGGTGTGTGAGTGACTTTGACCTCAGATATCTAGTATGTTTTGGCTGAAGAACAATTTATGGTAAAATTTGTAAAGCTTCCAGGGTTTAAGAACATTTTCGGAAGTGGTGGTTTTGTGAATCCATGTAAATAACACGGGCCTGCTTATGTTGGTGGTTTGCAAAGCATTTTCTGTTTCTGTCAATACCAGGCCAGGTAGTGATTATTGATCATTAACAGTTCAGTTTCCTAACACTATTAATACTATTAGTATTATGATTTAAGGACATAAATCACCGCCAGGGTCCCTCACCAAACACCACCTTGTATAATTTATATCCTAACTAGTCAAAATTTTTGTGTTCTTATTGGATAAATNNNNTTGGATAAATGGTTTTCTGAACCCTTCTGAAACTTTTGCATATGCAACTGTCCTATCTGGTTCTAGAGGTAACGGGTGAAGCTGAGGTGGCTTATGTATGGATGGACAAAACACACATGGAGCCTTCCAGATTAAAAGAATCACATCTATGTGAATAACATGGTTTATGTGAAAGTCTTGAAAATGGTATTTAGGAAAGTTGTGTATGAAGATCAAGGTCGCACCCTTAGGGATTTGATTTTGAGTAAGATTTTTTATTTTGTGTTTCAGTGGCTGTTCCCTCACCAGTTCCAGCTTGTGAACCTGAGCCCAAAACTAACGGGCATTACCCAGCTCCACGACTCTCCGTTTCCTCCCGAGCCACTGTTGTTGCTACCATGGAAGCCCCTTCTCAAGGCCTGCAGACAGTCATGAAGTGGAAAACAGTGGTGGCCATCTTTGTTGTGGTGGTAGTTTACCTGGTGACGGGAGGACTCGTCTTCCGTGCCCTGGAGCAGCCCTTCGAAAGCAGGCAGAAGAACACAATTGCACTCGAGAAGGCTGACTTTCTTCGGGAACATGTTTGTGTAACCCAGCTGGAGCTGGAGACACTGATTCAGGTAGGCCACGTGAAGAAGACAGTACTTATTGGAAGTTAGGATGAACAGCTTGGTGGTTCATTGATCAGCTGAGTTGGCAGGGAACAAAATTGTTCACAGAGCCCTAGTAATGGGCAGTGTGAAGAGCAGGCTTTTTCACAGTTGTTTTAAAGTCTGGGAAACAGAAACTATGTGTCCAAAACATTGTAAATAGAGGTTAAATGTATTCACTAGAATAATGAAAAATGTGTGCAAAGAAAATCAGAACTTAATATCTGGAAGAAATTTTTGTGAGAGGTGACAGATTTGCAAGACATTTGCCCATTATCTCTGTAAATTCTCAAATGATATTAAGTTCTTAATTCTTCCTCCAAAATTAAACCAGGAGAGCAAACAGAAAATGACAGGTGGGAATTTTGAAATAAATAGTCAGCCAAGAATTCTGAACTTACCGGTATGCTAATTTACAGGTTTACTATTGCAAATTTGCGATAAATGAATGATGATGAAGTATACAATTAAAAACAGAAAACAATTAGCATTTAATAGATGCAGAATTTTTAGTATGGTCTAGTAGGCAAAGCTTTAGAATCAATTTTGAAGGAAATAAATATCAAGTATGTAGGGATAAGCAGAAAATGGAATAACATGCAAGAAAGACCTATCAAGGATAGAGTTATCTTAAAATGATTAAAACTCTAGACAAGAAAAGTATTATGGATCTTACAAGACTTCAGTAGAGTATATTCTAGGGTCCCATGTAGAAACCTATCAGTTAGCCTGGAGAAATAGAGATTAGATAAGAAATGTGAGATACCTAAGGAATATATTCCAAAGTTGAACTTCAGCCTCATATTTCAGATCTGGATTTGTGTCTGAGCCTTCCAAGAGCACAATGTGTTTCCCTCTGGGCTGTTGCACCAGAGCTCCGTTGTGATTTCAGGCTGTTTGAAAGAACAAAGAGCTATCTTCTGGATTCTTGTGTCCATCCACCCAACTGTGTTATACAACCTTTCTATAGATGAATCACATTTATAAGCTTAGCATTTCTTTTAAGAAGCTGTTCTAGTGTCTCACTGCTGTGATGGAAAAAACATTTTCCTACTTTTCAGCCTAAACTTGTTCAGTTTCTTTGTAGCTGGTCTTCCACAGACAATGTCCCATTGCTTAACTGATTCTTCTCCCCTGCCCACATGTGCAGACAGCAATGATCTTCTGCTTCTCCTAAGGAAAACAAATTCTTTCTGTTTCTTTGCAGATAGATGTGGGCTCTCCCTGCTTGTGCTCTCTGTTCACAGAAGACAGGTCAGTTCTGAGACAGAAGCTGTGTACCTGTACCTTTGGGCAGCCTGGTACTGTAGCTAAGAAGCCAAACCTGCTTCAGCAGGAAGCGGTATTGTGCTGATGTGACTATACAGCTTTTGGATCAGGGCTGGCTTGGATCACATCCTTCATCTGTCTGCAAAAGACAGGTGAACATGTTTGGTTGGTAGGGTGAATTTTGCTCAGGGATATTGGTTCAGATGTGTTTCTCATGGCAGTGTTGCAGAGATCTGTATTTCCCTCAACTCCTTAGGTATAATGTGTGCTGGCTGATTAAAGGATTTCTAAAAAATACTAAAACCAAGAAGTTTGTATTCCCTTGATATGCATTTTTGATATGCAAAATGCTTTCTTTTCTAGCAGAAAGCAGAACACATAATAGGTGCAACAAGCAAAGCACCTCAAGAGGATGGTAGACTCCTGCATACCGACTGTAGTACAAAGATTTCTAAATAGCCCCTATTGTCTAGCCTAAGCTAAGTACCAGCTTTAAGTTTTCATGTTACACAATATTTTTCTTTCTTGCACCTCAAAAGTGGTGACACTAAAATAAAAAACCAGGCATACTGTGTCATTAGAAGGCAGATATTCTGAACAAACCTTATTATCTCCTGAGATTTCAGTATGTCCAGGCACTACTCTGTGTAACTGGAAATAATTTTGCAAAGGTAGATTAAATGGGTTTAGCAGCTTAGCATGTTAATGTCTTAAGGACAAGTGATGTGAAATATTGAAACAGATTTGTCAATAAAGAACAAGTTCCTTTGGATTCTTCTGTATGTCTGGGGGGGAAACTGGCTCCAGGGATGTAGTTGGGTATGCTGATACAGAAAACTGATTGTAAATGACTTGCACAGAAGAACAGCGAACCGTTGCTTGAAGATAATGTCAGGGGGTTAATGTCGTGCTTTCATACTTTCATGTCAATGATCTCAAAAGTGACATCTCCCTGGCTGGCACAACGCATTTCTGCATTGCACCAAATGCTGCATCTGCCTTTGCAGCTGTGATTTCAGACTGATGTGGCAACCTCCGTGGGTCCTGGCTGCTGTGCTGTGTGCAGTCAGCACCTGGCTACTGCTAAGGGAGCTATTTATAATTATTATTTGACTACCTGAAAGCCTTTAGATGAACACAGATCATGCTCTCCAGAATGACTGTGTTGATTCACCTCTGTGCTTTGGAGAATATGGAAAAAATATGAAAAGAGAGACCTTAGAACTGGCTTGTATCCTTTTACTGTGGGGGTGGCTCTGGTGCAATCTTTGAAGGAGAAGAGGAAAGGATTGTCATGATCTTAAAAGGCTAATGATGGAAAAATGTATCCCTTTGCCTAAATTTCAGTCTTTCAAAGGATTCTACTTTGGAAAACCTATAAGGAAGATGTATGGCACTGTATGAGGAAGCTGTTAAAATTTAGTGTGGATGAGACATCCTTTCCAACTTGATCTCCAATAACCCATTGCAAATATTAGCACTGGTAGCACAAATGTGAATTGCTGAGTGCAGACTGTGAAGTTCATTCACAGACTTCAGAAGTAATATAGTGATGAAAGCAGTGATGAAGTGATCAATCTCCATAGGAAGATTCAAAGTATTTTAAATTTGTATTTATCTCTTGGGTTTTGGTTCAGGTCTGTCTAATACTAACACAATGGCAGATAATTTTTTCTTAACAATAGCAAGTGTTTCACAGTGCAGTCTATATTGTCCAAAGTCACTTGAAGTGGAAGTTCTTAACTGTACATTTTTAAACCCAATTCCTGCTTCTGAAGACATTTGTTGCAGTGAAGCAAGTTCATTATTTAATACCTTATGTGATCTACAACTTGGCACAGTAGTGAATACCAGAATAAGAAAATGACAAAATCATGTGCTCTATCTCAACACTTCTGAGTTTTAAGAGTTAGAGAGAAGTGAAATCTAGAATATGCTAAAAGACAGTGAAACTTCAAGTTTCTTTGTGCTTCAAGTACATTCAGCTGTGTTGTACAAATATCTGAACAAGTAGCAGAAGGCAGCAGGACTCAGGTGACTGGACATACAGTTGAAAAGAAAAATAACGTTGGTAGTTACACGTGCTAACATATTACAAAACTTTTATTTTGTTCTTATATGTCATAGCATAAACTTATTAGTAGCTGGGGTCAAAAAGAAGTCATCTTGCCTTTGTAATAACACACAGTCAGAGTGTATAATGGTGAGGTTATGCCTCTCAGAAAGATCAGATGTTATCTATCATTAGGAGAGGCAGGCAGGAAGACCATCAATTTTTTTTGGCAACATAACTCCTATGGACCTGGTAAGGGTATTTGTATTCTTTTTATATGTAGGCTGTGCACTGTGTTTGAGTAAAAACTTTTGTAATGAGCCCTGCTTTAATAATGAGCCCTGCACAATGACATAAGATAGAGTGGCTTGCTACTCTAAGAAGTTACGTAGGTTATTGGCAGGCTGCTTTCTTCTTCCTTTTCCTTTAGGGTTTAATTTAGGAGTGTGAGTGATTATAGCATAAAAAACCCCCACCCACCTGGGAATTAAGTCATATTATCAATGTCCACTAATGACTACAGAAACTCATTAGACTTAGTCTGTAAGCTGAAAAGGAAACAGAACTGGAAATAAGCTAGTCAGACTTTACTGGATAATTATGTTAAGTAAGAGTTCCTATTTTGGATAGGCACTTTTGATTAGTGTTCTGAACTACTTTTTTCCTGAAGGTGAGCAAGAAAGGGAACATCCTCTAAAGGTTTCAGTTTTCAACTGCTTGACAGGTTCACTGGTGTCATAAGCCAGCTTGTCTTTTCAGGGTGTTTCCTTGTAAAATGAAGAGAACTTGGATGGCTTTCATGTGCTAGAAGAAAGCTCTAGATGGAGCAGGGAAAAAAAGCATTTTGAGTTAACTGTGGGGAAGACTTGCTGGTTGCTGAAGACAGGAGAAGACTATTTGAACTGTAAAGAAAAATAATGGTAAATATCTGATTATTGAACCTTCTGCCTGTGCTTCTGGAGGTTTTCTTCTATATGTCTCAACTTCTCTTCTGCCCCTGATCTTTACCTTATTCCCCCTAAAAGGATATGAAAAAAGAACTCAGATCTCTTGGGTCCTGTCTAAGTTGGTGCAGGCACCCTAGTTTGTAACTTCAGTCCAGAGATACTCCAGTTGTACAGGAGACAGACTGAGCCTAGGATGCACAGAAGTCTGCAGCTGTCCTGTAGCTACATTCCTTCCAGAACTTAGCTAAGAAGTTTGCAGGGAGCTAAGCCCTTCGGACTTAGATCTCTGTGCGTGTCCCTTGTTGAATGCTGTAGGTCTGCCCTCAGACGCAGTGCATGCAAGACAATCAAATCACTGTAAGTGTAGATAGATTGCTGTCTGGCTGATTGCCACCTAAAGACCTTTATGGGATAGTGAGAAATATTTCAGGGATGGGCTTTCAAAGCTTATTACTTTTGATTATACCTGAACAAAATCTGCTGGCCTTGGTCCTTTGAAAATGCTCTTGTGGAAAAGTGCATAAATAGGAATTTATAATGAGGACCCCTTAATCACTGTATGAGGGGTGGTAGGAATAAGTAAAGAGGTAGGGAGTACAGAGAAAAGTTATTAAGGAATTAATCTTTAAAAGCTGCTTGCTAATGAGAAGCATCCTAATAATCATACAGAGAAACATCTGAGAATGAAAGGCAATTGAAACAACTTTCTGTATGTTTGATAGGAATCTGCTTGGAAAAGAATTGTAGAGCAAGATAATCATTATTGGATTAGCATGATCTTTGGAGAGGAATTAATGGAACTAGAAAAAAGATGACAAGAATTTTTTCTTTTCTTATCAAATTCCTATCTTTGGTTACATATAGGAGTCATCCTTTGAGTAGCTTAGTACTCCAGAAGGGTATTATGCTTGCCCTTGGAAAAGATTTCTCTTCTTCATGCTTGGGATCGTACTGGAGAAATTAAAGAAACATGAACAGGTGAACCAGATAAAAACCTTTCTTCCCAGAGAAACCAGAAACAGTTTGTTTGGTTCCTGTCTTCTCATCAGCTGCACTAGCTCCCAGCTATCTTGTTGCCTTTGGGCATGACTCTAGAATTTTTCTTGATGTAATTGTCTTAATTAGTGATCAAGATACCTAATACAGTAGTGAAGCCTGGCATGTACTCATACACCAAGGAGGATCAGATATGTGAGTATCCAGGCACAGTGAGAACCACCTGCACCCCAGGGGCCATGAAGCAGGCAACTGTGGACCCCACCACTGCCAGCCAGGGAGCTTGGCTGGCCAGGGGCATCCCCCAGCCCTGACTTTCAGGAACCTCCTTGGGGACAGGTTGAGGCTGGGCTGGGACATCAGCCCATGGGTCAGGTCCCAGCTTGGTGGAGCCTGTGGCTGTTCAGGGCAGGGCTGCGGGGAGCTGGAGCGTGACACTTGTACAGCATCACTGGGGCAGGGATTGAGATGGTAAAACCCCGGTAGGTTCTATTTCATATAAGGAGAATATAATTGATTTAATCCATAGAGAAGAGATACTATTTTAATCTTATGTTGGGGGTTGAGCTCTTGACACCTGGTGAGACAAGTTAGTGTTCACTATACCTTTCTTTGGACTTTGAGTCCTATATGTTAACAACTAGGCAGCCCAGGGTGGGCCCGTGTCTCATAGCCTTTAAATATTGCTGCCTGAACATCAACAGGTGGAACTGATAAAACCTATTCCAGATTGAGATAGGGTCTGGATTGCACTGTCTTTGGGAATAGAAGATTCAGTCATCCCAGTATCACCACATATGCTGGGCTTTTGCTGTGGGGTTTGCCTTCAGTCCCATGTAGCTTCACCAGACCATGTCTTTTTGGTTACAGAGGGACTGTAGTGTGCTGATACCAAAGGGGCCGAGAGTAAAATACACATCTATACAATAATAGGAAACCAAACTGAAAATTGTGATTGAAATATATGTTTTTTAAAATAGAGCATTGAGTACTTGAATTTACTTTGGTAGTTTTGTCATTTCCCTCACTCCTATCTGCCTATCAGCTTTAGGACACATCCATTACTTGAACAGCAAGAAAAACAATTCCAGCCCTTTGAAGTATTCCAAGTTATTGCCTTCCCTGAATGTGTGGCATTTCAAAAGATAAATTACCATAGATTAATAATTATTCAGTAAAGAAAGATGCTTTCTGAATTAATGAAAAATATTGAAAAAATGTTGTGCACTGTGCATGTAACTCCTCTTAAGAAGGAAGAGGGGATCAGGGAAGGAGTAACTGTGAAACAGCTATGGGTACTTTTATGTCCTGTTACTTTTCATGATACTTCAACTATAAAAATACCTGAAACTGCTAGTGTCTTAAATGTGAAAGGTTTGCCAACAGAGTGGATGGTGCTCTGGAAATTGGTTCTTTCTCTACTCCAACATAACATGAGGATGCAGCTCTTCAGGTCATGCAAAGCCTATCTGAAGCTACAGATGGGAAACTTATAAAATTTCATTGTCTGTGTGAACTGGTGTTGTGGTTTAACCCCAGCCAGCAACTAAGCAGCACACAGCTGCTTGCTCACTCCCCTCACAGTGGGATGGGAGAGACAGTCAGCAAAAGTGAGAAAACTGATGGGTTGAGATAAAGACAGTTTAATAGGGAAAGCAAAAGCCACATGCACAAGCAAAGCAAAGCAAGGAGTTTGTTCACTACTCCTTGTGGGCAGGCAGGTGTTCAGCCATCTCCAGGAAAGCAGGGCTCCATCACGCGTAATGGGTTACTTGCAAAGGCAAATGCCATAACCTCAAACGCCCCCCACTTCCTTTTTCTTCCCCCAGCTTTATATGCTGAGCATGATGTCATATGGTCGGGATATCCCTTTGGTCAACTGGGGTCAGCTGTCTCGGCTGTGTCCCCTCACAGCTCCTTGTGCCTGCCCCCCCCACCGCAGCCACTCACTGGCTGGGTGGGGTGAGGGGCAGAAAAGGCCTTGACTCTGTGTCAGCACTGCTAAGCAGTAACTAAAACATCCCTGTGTTACCAACACTGTTTTCAGCACAAATCCAAAACACAACCCCATACAAGCTACTGTGAAGAAAATTAACCCTATCCTAGCCCAAACCAGCACAACTGGGAAAGTCTAGCCAGTGATGGTGTCCTTGTTTGAGTGTGTCAGTCTTCATCTAGCAGGATACTTCTGGGGAGGTGGACTTGTGGTGGTGGCAGTAAGGCATCTTTTACTCTTCGCATGACCTGAAATTGCATATTTAAGGGCTGCTAACTGCAGGGCTGCTGTATTCTTACTGCTCCCTTTCTGTCCTCCACCACTGTATGCAAAATGCTATGTATTAAGAAATAGCATTGGGATAGTTGGATATTTATAAATGAATGATGTCAGTCAAGCTTTAAAGAAAAAAATTAATTTGTTTTGGATGAGAAGGGAGCCTGAGAAGCTCAAGGCTACCTAAGGCAACGGGATACTCCCTTGCTTCAGGGGTTAGTGCTTGGCCCTAATAGACTTGCTAAAATGTAAACTCAAATGTGATTAAAGTGTTGTAATTAGCTCTCAGACATTCACACACTCAAGGGGAAGGCAAGTGGCATTCCTTGGCAGAAGTAACATGCCAGGGTAGCTGACAGTGTGTCATGGCCTATTTAAACAGGCAACCTGTCTGTTATGCTGATTTACACTCTTCTGGGTAAACAAACAACTGATCTCTGCTTTCACACCACCTGCAATATGCCAGCAACTGGTACAGAAGCCCTTTAGAAGGGTTTGGTCCTAAACACTTCCCTTCTCTCTATCCCTGGTTCTTGAGGTATGGACAGGTGCTGAGGAACCCTGGCTTTCTGCCCACATGAAATGCAACCAGTTCAGTCTGGAGCTTGCTAATGCTGTAATTTCACCATCAGCTTGGCCTGGCATGTAGCAGCTCTACTCTTAAAAAAGGCTGGCCCTTACTCTTTAGATATACCTGGCCTCTGGTCTTGCCCATGCGCCTCTTCTCCCACTCCTTTCCCTTTTTGTAGGGCAATGTGATGAATAATTAAAAACTGGGGGAGCAGCTCAGCTGAAACTACCCCAAGGAAAAAAAATGGTGGTAGAGGAACACTTGTAATGATGAAGTCAATTAGAAATATGGGCAAAAAATGAGTGAGGAAAAGTGCAAAATGGAAGGGGAAGAAAAGAAAAAAATGTGATAAATGAGCCATCAGAGGGAAGAGGTGAATGAGGAGAAAAGTGTATCATGTAGGCTAAGGATAGAAGAGGTGTTAAATGGATGTATTTAAAAGTCAGTGCTAAAAGCAGAAGAGAATATGAGGTTATAGAGAAGATCAGGAGAGAAATCATAGACATGAACAGATGAGAAGTGGGGCAGTAGTAAAATAGAATGGTTAACCTTGCTTTGCACATGGACTGTAGAGAAAAAGGTGAAATAAAATCACAGTGACAATTCATAGACCATAAGTCAGAGGGAAAAGAGAAGTGGTTAAAGACATGGAGTAAGAAAAGTCAAAAGAAACTTGTATTGATAGATGGGAATTCTGTGCTGAAAAAGTCAAAGGAAAGAAAAGATGCAAGAGGCAACACTTTGCCTCTCCCATTGAGCCCAGCAACAAGTTCACTGAAATAACCAAGGCTAACAGCTGGTTGCAATATTTAGGAGGAGGAGCATATATCAGAGTGAAAGAAAAGGGAAAGATCTGGCAGTAGTGTAAGTAGTAGGATAACAGCAACGTGAAGTGAAGTTGGAACAGAATGGGAGAAAGGCAAAGACCTGGAAATGGTAAGAGGCAGAAAGAGAGAAACTTGGTTCCTTTGTATTGCTTTTATGGAAATTAATCTTAGTTGGGAACATTTGGGAAGGAGAGGATTACTTTGAAAGGCAGTCATTTTAGCTGCTATTCTAGAGTGAGGTCTGAATTTCTCTGTGACAGGCAATAGATTTCATAAGATCTGCAAACAACTAGAGAATATGTACCAAATGGCATCTCAGAAGTGAACTTAACGCAGTTCAGCTGAATATGCCAGATGCTGATGAGAGATTTATGAATGTGCTTTGGAGGCTGTTGTGGTTTAACCCCAGCCAGCAACTAAGCAGCACACAGCTGCTTGCTCACTCCCCTCACAGTGGGATGGGAGAGACAGTCAGCAAAAGTGAGAAAACTGATGGGTTGAGATAAAGACAGTTTAATAGGGAAAGCAAAAGCCACATGCACAAGCAAAGCAAAGCAAGGTGTGGGCAGGCAGGTGTTCAGCCATCTCCAGGAAAGCAGGGCTCCATCACGCGTAATGGTTACTTGCAAAGGCAAATGCCATAACCTCAAACGCCCCCCACTTCCTTTTTCTTCCCCCAGCTTTATATGCTGAGCATGATGTCATATGGTCGGGATATCCCTTTGGTCAACTGGGGTCAGCTGTCTCGGCTGTGTCCCCTCACAGCTCCTTGTGCCTGCCCCCCCCCACCCCAGCCACTCACTGGCTGGGTGGGGTGAGGGGCAGAAAAGGCCTTGACTCTGTGTCAGCACTGCTCAGCAGTAACTAAAACATCCCTGTGTTACCAACACTGTTTTCAGCACAAATCCAAAACACAACCCCATACAAGCTACTGTGAAGAAAATTAACCCTATCCCAGCCAAAGCAGCACAGAGGCTGATGTATTTAGCTCTATCTTCCTTTGGACTCTGAAGCTGCCATGAAAGGCAAATGTGTATGTCCCCATGGTACAATATAATGCATTTTTAGAAATGCTTCCCAAGCAAACATTCAGCAGGCTGATATGTCTGCCTGGTTTGATTCAGTGCGGTGTGAGATGCAGGACAGTGACCTGGAAGAAGTATAGCTACCTCAGCTTCTATTCTGGATTTATTTCATTCAAGCACTAGCTGGGAGTCTCTGTACCATGCTGTATTTGTGGACATGCGATCATGTCCAGGGTGATAACTGGGAAGTCCAAGCTGATCACAAAGTTGTTTCATGATATTTCCATAGCTAGCCTATTTGTTCATTTCAAATGGGATATGCATCCTATTTTTTCTTTAGTTAGCATCAAATATAAATAACTTAATGAATTATTAATTGTCTGGGAATTAAAATCCTTGGCTGACTAGCTTCAGTTGACTTCATGGAGATTATTTGTATTTACCACCCTTCTTGCTGCTTCTAACATCAGGTTTAGAAAAACTGGGAATTTTTCCTTTGGTGGTTTTCACTACAAGAATGATGTTTATGCATCTGTTTGTAGTGTCAGTCCTCTGCTTCTCAATTACTTTGTGTCTTTCATCATTTGCCTATGCATTGTGTCTTTCTTCCACCTTAATAGCTATTTAGTTCAGTCATATATTCAACTCTTGTGTACAGAGGATGCTACTATACTTTGAGCAGGTATTAAAAAGTTTAAATCTAAGGTGTTCCCATGGTCCTAGAAATCTCCCCCTAGAGCCTATGCCAACTTGCACAGGATATGGTAAGGCATGCATAAGGGTGATTTGTTGTCTCTTTCTTTGCAGCATGCTATTGATGCTGATAATGCAGGAGTCAGTCCCATAGGAAATTCCTCTAACAACAGCAGTCATTGGGACCTCGGAAGTGCCTTTTTCTTTGCTGGAACAGTCATCACAACAATAGGTATGTTTATTGTTTATCTTTTAAAATACATAGTCACACTGCGACCTGGATAATGAAATAAATTTGAGGAAGGTAGGTCACAAAGAAATAAAGTGGCTGAACTGTATTTCTCTTAATTCTCAGAAGGCATGCCTCTGGTATGTGTCAAGGGCATTGAGCCTCTGGGTAAATATCAGAAGCTGTTTACACAATTAGGGTAGAATACAAATGCTGAACTGAAAACAAGTAGCACTAAGGTAGCTAAGGCTTTATAACCCTGTTCTTGGTGTAGATACAGGCGGTTTTAATTTTCACGAAAAAGATCAAGAACCAGTGCCCAATGAAATAATTATTCTATGGTTGTTGGGAATTTGGATTTTAATATTATAGATGAATTTACCCATAAGGGTAACTTTCTTCCTAAGTACATCAATTAATTTTGTCTTATGCTCTGAAGTTTGATATAAGCAATTCTCATACCCTACTCCTTGTAACTGGAAATATATTCACATAAGTATCACATTCTTTTTAAAATCCTTCCTTGCTTTCATACTAATAATTGGAAGGAAGTCCAGGAATTTTACATTGTGGTAAAAAAAAAAACAAAACCCAACATTTTTTTTCCATTTTAGAATTCATGGCCTTGAAATATTGACACATTTCTCTGTATTTGATGAAGGGTATGCTGAAATGCTCCATTTACTTTTCTTGAACCACTAATTTTAGTAAGTTCATTATTCAGGCAGTTATAATCTGTCCCCTGTATTCATTGTGATCAATATATTTATTCTCTTGATCTCTGAATGCTGGCCATAGAAATGTCAGGGTTTTTATCCTCTCCTCTGTGACCCAATTCCTCTCTTGAAGATTGTTCAAGCAGCTGGGATTTCGGAAGATAGTCTGAAGAAAAACAAATTATAAACTGATAACTTTGATGCTAAAGTTAATCTGCTGATAATTATACAGTGGCTTTATAATTTTAAGCTTGATTTCAGTGCTGTCATGGTTAGAAGCCAAGAGATCTGATTTTTGGGAAATCACTGGCAAATTGTTGCTTTGTATTGCCTTTGAATATTCTTTTGATTTAAATATCAGATAAAGTGCTGCTCCATATTACAACTGTGATGGACACACTGGTGACTGTATAGACAAATAATCTGACAATCACATAACCCTCCATTAGAGTGTAAGAATCTCACTGAATTCTGCAAGTTCTTTATGCAGGTAATACAACAACAAAAAAATCCTGCGGCAGTTACAAGGCTTGCTGTGGTGATCATCGTAAACAGTGGAGTCTGCTTTTGGCTCTGCCTTTTCTTTGTTGTCAGAGTGAGGGTGAAAGAGAGATTGTATAGTGTGTACCACTCCCTGTGTTCCTCTATATACTACACTACATTACCATGTATTTTTAATGGTAGCATAAACCCAGCGGGTGGCGAGAAACAAAATATTTCTGAATCAAATGTAAGAAACCCCTCCCTTAATATTTGTTTACTCAGTAGACCCAAGTGACAAGCTTTTAAGTTACTCATTAAAATAAATGTCACTCTGTAGGTGTAGTTTATGTAGGCATATTCATTGACATCTGCTATTTAAATAATTTATTTAAAAGAGCTTGGATTTTTGCCCACATTTGCTTTAAATTCTCCATGAATGAGATTTTTATAGGCTGCATAAAGTCTATGTATTGTGTCTGGGCATGAAACTGATTTTATTTTATCCACCAGAGTCCTGTTAGGGCTCTTCTTTGGCAGACACTCAGCAGACTACCTGGTCAGCATCAGTCCACTGGCCTGTGGAGGCTGGATGTTCGTGGACCTTTAGGAGAAATCTGGGGTAACGGATGCAGCCATGAAAAGGACTGTGGGTTGGGAGAGAGGCAGTGTTGTGTGTCAGCATAGTCCTTTCACTATCCCATGACAGAGAGAGATATCCAGTGCCAGTGTCACAAACCTAAAAGGATTAGGACCTGGGAGTCCAGCCTTAATTCCCAAGGACCAGGAGCAATTGCTGTAGATGAAGCAGACACTCTCTTAGATCTCCATCTCTCTGGATGCTCTGTTTCCACTTTTATTTCATCAGTGATTTGTGATTGTGTGATCATTTTTAATATTCAAATAATTATGTATAGTCAGAATACAAATCTCTATAACATTTAAATAAAGATACCTGATCTTAAATAAAAAGGTGCAAATATTATTGCCACAGTTCTTGTTTTTTCTCTTTAACATTTTAACAGAAATATCATGGCTACTGGAGTCATAATGCCCTATGTAGATTCCTAAGGTTAAATTCACATGGGTGGTGTGGGCCAAGAGGAGCAGCAGTGTGCAGGCACCAGGCCAGCATGGAGGGATTTTTGTGCCATGATAAGTCAAGCTACATTAATTAATCAAACCACAACTTTAGATAGGACCTGAATCTATAGAAAATATGGAAAACTGAAGCTTCAAGAAGAACTAAATCACAGGCAGTAGCTTGCCTGGGAAATTAATTCATGCCATAGAAAGTCTGTAAATAGGAATTACATGTGGAACAAAGGTATATCTGCAGGAACAGCAGTTTTTCTAAACCCATTAGTTTTTTCTAAAAAGCCATGTATAAGTTCTGAGAGTCTGACAATTGTTTTTCTCCTCAGGGTATGGGAACATTGCCCCAAGCACTGTTGGAGGCAAGGTTTTCTGCATCTTGTATGCCATCTTTGGGATTCCACTGTTTGGCTTCTTGCTGGCTGGGATTGGAGACCAACTTGGAACTATCTTTGGGAAGGGTATCGCAAGGGTGGAAAAAGTTTTCAGAGTAAGTTCACCATCATTTTTTTGCTTGTGTTGTATAACTTGCGTTTAATTCTATTGCTATTACCTGCAGTCCTTTTTACATGTTGGGCACCATGAAATATTTATGTGTCTCATTGAGATGATGCTTAATGTCCTTAGGGGCGTCTATAGTCAGTGGAGAGAAAAAGACTCCTCTAGATGGTGATGCAGGAGTTATAGATCAGGCTCTCAGTTTCCTTCTTGAGGCTATCTCTGGGGAGTGTATCTCCTAAGCTAGGTTCCTTATAAGGACTGGTTGTAAAACAGCCTTCAAAACACCACAGGTTGCTTTGGACATGTATGTCCATTCACTGAAAACAGAGAGAAGGTAGTGTAACTTCTGGAGGAACAGGGATGCAGAGTAGGTTCTGACTGTATTACTAAAAGACTTGGAAAGCAGGGTTACTGGAGTGAATGCAGACTTGGGAAGAGAGATGGCTGAGTGATATCTTTTTAACTGCAAGAGGACAGATGCGCTGGAGTAGATCTGTAGCTGCAAAAACTGGCATAATGCCACTAACTGGAATTGTCTTCATGGTATTTACCTGCCCTGGCTACCATGGTTACATCCTACACTAGATTTCTGTATAGACTTTCTCATATGTAATTACCCTTCGTGTTGCCAGTACCCTCTATTTTTGAGTCTGTATCACCATAAGCAATTCTTTTGCAAGCAGTGCCACAGACCTGGCAAATGCTGTTTCGCTAATTTGCCGATGGTTCACTTCAGGGATTCTCTCTTTGAAGCAGAACTTCTAGAAGTGACCTGTGTGACGCTTCCCTTGGAGGCAGCATAACTGGAGGTAACTCCTTCCAGGGATGGAGTGGATGAGAAGCTGTCCAAGCTGGTTAGTTTAATAGACACCTATTTCTAAAACATTCTCACAGATGAGAGCAAATTACTTGTAACTGTTTTTGAAAGGAAGTAATTGAGTATTAGACTGGAATATGGGCAATTTCCCTTTTGATTAAATTACTGTGAAGTGTCCCAGCCCAGCCATAAGGAGTATCTCTCAGACTAAATGTGGAAAAAGGTGACTAGTGATTATGGGTGACTAAGCATGTACATGCCTGACTGGAGAGCACTTGAAAATGGCCTACCTTTTCAGGAAATCAAAATAAGGTCATTGAGAGGTGGCTCAGGTTGGGTCTGCAAAACCAGAAGTACCCAAGATCCCTAATTTCTTTTTTACCTAGCTTCTTATTATACCTGCTTCATTTCGAAGGAAACTCTGAACCTTCCAGCCGGCTTCTGCCGAATTAAAACTACAGTCTCGAAGTCATGGTATGAATTGAGTCAGAAAATCATTGATTAATTGTCGGCTTTCTGGGTGACATGGACAAGACCATTAAACTGTCAGCATGATAGTTTATGAATGAAATAATACATGGTCTACTTGAAGTAGATTCACAGATGAATGCTGATAGTTATGTTTCATACAGAATATAGTCCTTTGGCACATAATGGGAGTTTTTCTGGTATTCAGAGTCCTCCTTCCTTTTTCTTGAGTTAATGCAGTTGCTTGTTGTTTATAACAATCTGAACTATTTCTTTCCCTCCTTGGTATTTTGTCAGCTTCCAAAGCAATTTAGAGATCTGTGGTCCCCTTGTTTAGCCAAGATATATGTTTATTCCTTTTAGTTTGATTCTCATAAATCCATTATATCTGTTCTTTTGTGATTTGGTGGACAGGGTTATACATAATTTCCTTCGATATTCCTAGAAATGAGGTTCAGCTATATGAAATATTCCTGATATAGTTTACAAGTTACATGCATGTTAGTAACTAGTCTTAGTATCAGTGGTTTCATTTTATGTGATTATTTAGTTAACATTGCCATATTATATATATTCATGAATATATTATACATGTTATATACTTTATGTTGTTAGCTAAGAGAGAATATAATAATGATTATTATAATTTTAGTAATTATGTATTTTGTTATCACATTGTGTTTACATTGTTAGACTCCATAAATGTTTGGACCTAATCAGATGAATCCACAAGTGGAGTAACAGTTCCTTATTTAATCCTGAGCAGTGAACAAAATTTAGTTGCATGTGTAACTCCTGTTTCTCAGTTTGTAACTGTCTCCATAATGAACTCAAATTCAGCATGTTTGTGGGTGTAAAGCAACCTGCTACAACCTTTAATGAGAGGAAATAAAAATTAGGAGAATACTTAGGAGGAAACTAAAAGGAACAAATACAGGTTAAAAAGACATTGAAAAACATAATAAAATGTTGGGTGGTGTGCCTCACAAATCTTCTGGAGCTAGCTGAGGGGTGACTGAGTGTGTATCAATGATCTAGTGATATAATAAGTTTAATTTCCAGAAAGATGTTGACAAGTTTTCTCATCAAAGACTATAAGGAAAAGAAGCTGTGATGAGGTAAGAGAGAAGGTCTCACACATCAGTACGTGTTTAAAGGGTAAATGGAGGTTAAGAATAGATGGTAGCATTATCGGAGTGATTCTACTGGAGTCCTTGCTGGGATCTTACTCTTTTAACGGAGGTGGCCTGGAATGGTTCAGGCAAGAAGATGAATATTCAGGTGGAAGTGTCTGCAAACTATGTCTCTAGATGTTTCAGGATAGCTAAAATGGAAGCTGCAAAAGGATGATAAGAGGATAAATGTAATCCAGTGTTTGATACAAAATAATGCATATTTCTTAAGTTTAAGGAAAGAAATCCCAATATATTCATACAGGGATAGCATCAAATTTCACTATTCCAAAAGGGACCTGGGATTTCTGTGGATGGTTGTCTGAAAATAACACTGTGACACTTAGCAGCAGTTAAAAAGGGAAAAAGAGTGTCAGCAAAGGAGTTCAAAACCAAAAGACCATTTTACCACTGCACAAATCCATGATGCACTTGCACCATGAATATCACATACAGTTCTAATCATCCCATTTTGAAAAGCAGTTAACAGAAATGAAAATCAGTGCTTGGTCTGCCCCCACAGGCCTTGTAGCTGAGTCTCTAAGATGGTATTCACTGTATTATTTGCCTTCTGGTGGGTCCTCAGGGTGATTTGGGACAGTCCAGCTTGTACCCTTGGGGAAGGGAATGGCAAGAAACTTTGCATGTGTCCTGGGCATTATAATATATCAAGTCTCCATGTGCATATGTCTCAACACTGCTTCTGTCTGTCTCCCATGCCTCTGTTTATCCCATTCACCCTTAGGGATGTTATGTGGCTGGTGTCAGGGAAGCCAAGAGTTCCTGAAATCTTTGCAACTTTGTCATCGTCTGTACAGGTGGATGGTATTCGAAGCCAGCTTGATCTTGCATTGTGGTTAGGATAATTTTTGAAGCTAGGTAAGAGGCGGTGGCTCTTACTGCCCACACTGGCAGGTGGGAAGGAGAGGAGGGTTTCTCTGTTGGCACAGCAGTCTTTTCACCAATGTATTTCCTTAACAGGTCTCTTGCTCCATCCAACAGCATAACTGTGAGCATGGAGCCCATGCCACGCAAGGGACAGCTTGCCCCTGGCATCCCCCGGCATAGCTGGAAAGATGAAAGGATTCCTCCCAGAGGACTTGTGCTAGTGCACTTCTGCTGCCTCTGACATGACCTGTGCAGAGCCCCACCAAACCTACATTAATTAGCAGCACAAATTAGAGCCTAAGAATGTCACATTTAGCTATTGCAGTGATCAGCCCACACACTCTGTGGGAATTTTAAGAACAATTTGAACTTCATAAAGGGGGAAAGAGATCTGCTTTTATCAAATGCACACTACCCCCACATTATTGACGGAATATTTCAGCAGAAGAGCTGGACACATGCCATGCTCATCTTGTAATGCAAAATGTTGCCACTATTTTGGTCTGTAGATAACCAGGAAAACAACTATTCATTTGTGACGGTAGGGCTGTAAGTATTTAATTGCAAAATAATGCTTTGTAAAAACAGGAACTTTTTGTGTACCATTTTAGGAAAGGGAGGCACTGGCAGAGTGATGAAGAGGTTTCCCAAACATCATACATTGGCTAGTCTATGCCATCTGTCCTACTGAAGTAATCGTGTTTGGTACAAGTAAATAAACACCAACCAGGTCAGAGATGTAAACCAAAGTGTCCCCCACGCAAGCCCTACCTACTCAGCTACCGATTATTCCTATATGTCCCATCTTCAACAGTCTGGGGCAGAACCCGGTTACTAGTCTGTTCTGACATGCATACAAGTGTGATTCTGCAGAAAATGGATATGTATACAGGGTTACCAGATTCACTGTATGCACTGGTCACAAGCATTCAATATCTGGGTTAATTGATGAATCAGTTCTCCCAGCCCATCTGAGAAAACCATGTACACACTCAAAATCTAATTAAAAAGTTGATAATTCTTGTAAATAATTTTCACCTGGAAAAGCTTTCTAGACACCACAGAAATGAAATATGCATTCCAAGGTGGCATAAAACCCTAAAAGTAGTATTGTTATCTTACATATGTGAGGGATCTTATGAACGGCCTGAGACTGTTTCTATAATAAACAGCAGATCAAACCCCATTCTTTTGGCTTGTTCTGTACACACAGAAGCTGCAAGCTTCTAAAGATAGAAAGAAAGGCGCTCCATAGGCAGAGTGCACGGTTACAGAACACAGCAGCTGTCATTATCATGAGTTAAATATAGGCTAAATTCAGATAGTCTATATTGAAACCTTATAACAAGTGTTTAGATTCTCAGTGAAAGTAGATGGGATGAACATAACCTGACATCAGTCAGTTATGCAGTCATCTTGCAGTTCAGTACAGATGCAGGCATTCAGCTTGGGCACATGAGCACTCCAGGATTTTCTGGCTTCTAAGGTGAAGCCACTCTGAGCAGTTCCTGAACTTGGTTACTGCTTTCACTCCTCTGGTTTACAGCATGATGCTGAGGACAGGTCTGGCAGCACAGCTGGTATGGTGTGAATTGCAATACAGGGATGTGAGTGAGCACCAGATGGTGGCAAGGCTGCACCCCTGGAGCTCACGTCTCAAGAAAATACGCTACTTTGTGCAGAAACACAATGCCTCTGTAAACAACTCACACTTCACTGAACCAGGGACTTGTCAGAACAGACACATCTACAACCTGTCTTTCAGGTTTTCAGCTTAGAGAACCTGTTTGCCCATTGATCCCTTGAGGAATGGTTTGCTCTACATTTAAGAGACATGTAAGTGTTATGAAAATGATATACACCCTTTTTTCTTTTCCTGAAAGACAGCAGTAGGCATTACCTTAAACTTGAAACAGTCCTAGGAAAAGTAATTCTTAGTTGGAAGACAGGGCTGGGGCAGTAGTAAAAGTCCCAGTGAGCTCGTGGAAAGCTTTCTTTTAGCAACTGCCAAAGCTCTACCTTTCCTAAACTTTGTTGTTTGTCTTTCTGAATACATCAGATCTACCCTAACTACTCTTTCTCTTAGAGAGTCAACTTCTTTTTAGAGATTTTTGGCTTCTCTGATGTCTTTTGTTACTGCACAAGTGACAGGAATTGCCTTTACAAATTCCTTATCTGAAAATTAATGGAAAACAGATCCTGGGAAAGAAACTTTGTACAAGATAGTAACTGTGCAGAGGAAGAACACTTAAAAATACAGGTTTTTTTCTTTCTCTCCCCTCTGTCTGTCCATTTGCTCGATTATCTCTCCCCTTCGTCTCTCTCCTCCTCTTCTTTCCCTTCGCTCACATCAAACCCATAGCAGTGCGGGACTGGTGAGTGAGTTCTCAGCAAAGTTTGCTATTCAGAGAAGTTGCTCAAGGTTTCCTTGAACCATTCCAGTTACCTTTTCTTCCCTAGGGTAGGACCATAGCCCAGGAACCACATCTGCTTCCTGCCAGGCAGCCCCCACCCTGTGCTTTCTTTCCAGCCCCATATCAGCATTGATTCTTCTCATTTTTGGCAGCTGAATCAAACTTTCAGATGAGATAATTCCCAAAACCAGAAATTCAAATCCAGATCACTGCTTAGGCAAAAGAGTGAAATAATTCTGATTTGCACTCTTGTTACTGAATTCAAAACATGGTTAATAGATAAATATATTATAGATAAATGTTAAATTATCTATTAACATTTATAATTTATTTATAAATGTATTATAACCTAAGTGATACATTAGCTAGTAAGATCTTATTCGTAGTTCTGAATATATGGCCTGACACCTGCATTTCTGAGCAGATTAAGTTAATGGAAGACTGATGGAAGTTTTCTCTCCACTTCCTGTCATCTAATCAAAATATACTAAAAATCAGCATGACCTCTTTTACTTTGTTTTATTGCATTTCATTACTAGCCAGCATCAGTGTGTTATTACATCAGCTGCTAAAAACCCACTGAGGATATTAACACCCTATCTTTTCTTTTTTAATAAAGTGTTATTAATTGTGATTTTCTGTAAGGAAAAAAGCTAATTTTTTTTTTTAAATTCACTCAAGAACTTCCACAGGGAACAGTCCAGTGCAATGATCAATCTGCCACCTGCTGGCATCCTGTCACTGGACAGATCTCTCAGGATGGGGTGTGAAATTCAACCTGTTGGTGCATGTACACAGTATTATTCCAAAATGCTACAAGATTTATGAGCTGAAATTTAAGTGTTCAGAGCTCATCCTAACAATTTCCTGGGTCATTTCCACCAAAACAAAATGGCTGAGAAATATAAAAAAATATTCCAGAAAGGAATTCTACTTTTGCATAATCTAGTAAGAATTTCTTATTGTTGCAGTAGATCTAAGAACATTGTGTTATTGGTTATTAGCACTTTGATACCACAGAAGTCAGCCAGTAACAGTGCCTCAGTGTACTAAGACTCTGTGGAAACACTGGTTTGTAAACAGTGTTTTTAAATGGACAGGAAAATATATAGGCAAAGAAAAGGATGCAATAGTAGCAAATGGCAGGTTGGTTGTGAAGCAGAAAGTTTTGGAGGGAAAAGCCAGGTGGAAATTAAAGACAAAGTGAGGCTGAGAGGTTGGAAGAAGTGGTTAGGGTGATAGAAATTAAGAGAAGCTGATGTGAAGATACTGCTATTAGAATGGGAGGTAAAAGCAAACAGCTACTCGCTCAGGAGGAATACAGGGATGTCATGAAGTTATGCAGGGAAAAACTTAGAAGGGCCAAAGCCCAAGTAGAACTTAACCTGACTACTGCTGTAAAAGACAATAAGATGTTTCTATAAATACATTAGCAACAAAAGGAGGGCTAAGGAGACTCTCCATCCTTTACTGGATGTGGGGGGAAACATAGTGACAAAAGATGAGGAAAAGGCCAAGGTACTTAATGCCTTCTTTGCCTCAGTCCTTAATAGTAAGACCAGTTGTTCTCCAGGTACCCAGGCTCCTGAGCTGGAAGATGGGGATAGGGAGCAGAATGAAGCCCCCATAATCGAAGCGGAAATGTTTAATGACCCGCTACACCACCTAGGCACACATAAGTCTATGGAGATGGATGGGATCCACCCAAGGGTACCGAGGGAGCTGGCATGCTGGAGTTCCTGGAGGTGCTCACCAAGCCACTTTCAATCATTTATGAGCAGTCTTGGCTAACTGGGGAGGTCCCAGTGGACTGGAGGTTAGCAAATGTGACACCCATCTACAAGAAGGGCCAGAAGGAGGATCCCAGAACCTACAGGCCTGTCAGCCTGACATCGGTGCCAGGGAAGGTTATGGAGCAGGTCATTTTAAGTGCCATCACATGGCCTGTACAGGACAACCAGGTGATCAGCCCCAGTCAGCATGGATTTATGAAAGGCAGGTCCTGCTTGACTAACCTGATCTCCTTCCATGACAAGGTGACCTGCTTAGTGGATGAGGGAAAGGCTGTGGATGTTGTCTGCTTAGACTTTAGTAAAGCCTTTGACACCGTCTCCCACAGCAGCCTCCTGGAGAAACTGGCTGCTCATGGCTTGGATGGATGTACTCTTTGCTGGGTGAAAAACTGGCTGGATGGCAGGGCCCGAAGAGTTGTGATGAACGGAGATAAATCCAGGTGGTGGCCGGTCACAAGTGGTGTTCCCCAGGGCTCAGTATGGGGTCCATTCTCTTTAATATCTTTATCAATGATCTGGATGAGGGGATCGAGTGCACCCTCAGTAAGTTTGCAGAAGACACCAAATTGGGTGGGAGTGTTGATAGGTAGGAAGACTCTTCAGAGGGACCTTGACAGGCTGGATCAATGAGGTTTAACAAGGCCAAGTGCCGGGTCCTGCACTTGGGTCACAACAACCCCATGCAACGCTACAGACCTGGGGAAGAGTGGCAGGAAAGCTGCCTGTTGGAAAACGACCTGGGGGTGCTGGTTGACAGCTGGCTGAACATGAGCCAGCAGTGTGCCCAGGTGGCCAAGAAGGCCAACAGCATCCTGGCTTGTATCAGGAATAGTGTGGCCAGCAGGAGCAGGGCAGGGATCGTGCCCCTGTACTCAGCATGGGTGAGGCCACACCTCGAATCCTGTGTTCAGTTTTGGGCCCCTCAGTACAAGAGAGACATGGAGTTGCTGGAACTTGTCCAGAGAAGGGCAACGATGCTGGTGAAGGGTCTAGAGCACAAGTCTTATGAGGAGAGGTTGAGGGAACTGGGGTTGTTTAGCCTGGAGAAGAGGAGGCTGAGGGGAGACCTTATTGCTCTCTACAACTACCTGAATGGAGGCTGTAGTGAGGTAGGGGTCAGTCTCTCCTCCCAAGTAACAAGTGATAGGACAAGAGGAAATGGCCTCAAGCTGCACCAGGGGAGGTTTAGATTGGATATTAAGAAAAATTTCTTCAGTGAGAGGGTTGTCAAGCATTGGAACAGGCTACCCAGTGAAGTGGTTGAGTCACCATTCCTGGAGGTACTTAAAAGACATGTAGATGTGGTGCTTAGGGACATGGTTTAGTGGTGAACTTGACAGTGTTAGGTTAATGGTTGGACTTGCTGATCTTGAAGGTCTTTTCCAACCTAAATTATTTTATGATTCTATGGCAGAGGAAATTTTCCCTCATAATTCCCAGAATTCCCTTTCACCAGCAAAACTAATGTTTCATATGCACTTGGTAAGTTACCTGCAGGAAAACTTTGAGGAAGAAATGATGCAAATGCTTTCCTCATACACAGGATCATTTTGTTATGGGAAGACCAATGGTGATGTAGCCTTGGAGTGAAACATTATGCAGAGCATACAGTATGCTGACTTGAAGTGTTTCAGAACACTGATTTACAAACACAGAACAAATGGATGTAAACAGCCTCAGCTCACTGTCTGTTCTTTAGCCTGTAACACCTTAAAGGTCCATTTGAGAGTCATAGTTCCCTGATCAAGGTTAAAAAAGCGGTGCTTGTAGGTCAGCAAAGGATTGGTTTACATATGTAGATATTAATGTGGTGTTTATTCCAAGTAGGTATGCACCTGAATGTACGTTTCAAATCTGAGCATCCTGAAATTTAGGAGTGGTTTAAAACAAAACCTAGACCCAGATTGGAATTTTGCAGCTAACAGAAGAGGTCTGCAGACAATGCGTTGTCCTTCATAATCCTCATAAACCATATTTGGCTAAAAATGGACTTTACAACATAAGAATAATAAAAAAATCTAGATACACTCTAGAACTTGCCAGCAATACATCCATAGTGCCTTATGAATTTGGTGAGTATTTTAATTTAATTTTCAGCTCCTCTGTTTTAAATCTAAAGACATGTTTTTTTGTAAATTAGCTGATGATAAAAGTGAAATTAAGGAATGCAGGCACTGTGAAAATCCAGAAATTACAGCAACTGTGTAGGCTCTATACAAAGAGCGGGGCAGAAAGAGCAGCTTGGAAGACCAATACACAGCAGCTAGTATACCGAGCATGGATGCACCAGAGTCAGCAAATGCTCAGCCTCTGTTTATTTCAGCTTGTCCCCCTCATCAAACTCTATTTTAGACCAGAAGTAACTGTCTTCAAAGACACAGTCAGTGCTGAGATGTTAGACTCTTTGGAATCATTTGTCTCTCGTGATTTAAGGCTGATATGCTCTCCTCAGGAAAATAAGACTTCAGCACAGTGACTTTTCAAGCATATGGAAATCCAAACAATGTATCTCCCACCACACTGGAGTGGGTTGTGAACCATTTCTGATGGGTGCACTCCTCCCTCCATCCTCTTTGAAAAGGAGTTTCACTGTGCAGAAAACAATAGAGCACAGCGAGGAAGCGGGTTTCAATCCTTTCAAAAATGTTGTCTGACAACTGTTTAAATCAAAATCTATGAGCACTCCTGAAATCCAGGACTTCATTGTCAAGATGCATGCTTCAGGTTGGAAAACTCTGGGTGCCTTCTCCTCTAGCCCATCAGTAACATATCTGTTACAAAGAGGACTGTTTAGTCTCTCTGTACTCTACTAATCTATTCCTCTCTGCTCCTTCCTGCCTGGGCTCCTTCAATGCCCTTCTTAACAAGAGTTGTTCTAATTGCTTTTCTTGAATGTAAAGCTGTCCAGACCCAGGGCCATCTGGACTTTGTAGTATGTCTAGCAATGGCAGAAGTGTGACTGTAGAATTTGTAAAAGTTGAACTGGAACATGAAAGGCAGGAGTGGTAAATTTGCAATGCCTGTCTCTGAAATACTTTTCTCCTTGAGATACTGCAGGCCACATCTTTTTTCATGTTTCTAATCAGTGCTTTAATTATGGTGATGGAAAGATAGCAAGAAGTTTTATTTTTGCTTTTGATGATCATCTGCTTTAGTAGCCCTCATGCTCCAGTGCCAACAGAAGATACAGGCAAATGGTAGTCCTGTGGGTGAACTAAACTAATGGTGCGGGCTGTGACTTCATTACATGCACTGACTCTTCATCCACCAGAGCCAAATTTGTCTGAATTCTATTTTAGGTTCAACCACTGGCTTGTGTTGTGGTCTTGAATATGTTGGTTTTACTCTTTGGATGACTTTCCCCTTCCACTATATTTGAGCTGCAGGAAAGTATCTTTTTCTGCACAGTGCTGAGATAGTATGCTAGTACTAAAAATTCATTACAACATCTGCAGATCCCAGCTTTTGGCGTATTATTTCATCTAACTGGGTATTTAATTCAGTTAGTGATGCTTACAGCTAATCTGCTTCAGGGAAAATAACCTAAGTGCAGCAAACCTTTTGCTGTTTTGTTCTTATCCACTGGTCTTTGTTGCTGAGTATGTTTAGAGTCTAAAGCTTATGTGGGCTGGCTGTGGAGCACATCTTTCTTTAATCCTGCAATAACCTCTTGCAAATTGGCATATAATTTAAGGGTTAATATTAACCTGAACAGTTAAATTCAGATCCTGACCTCTCTGAAAGATCTTTTAAACATTTTGGTTTTAACAACGTCTGTTAAGCCTGTAAGGGATTGTAAGAAGTATAACATCAGCCTGAGGCAACTTCAAAGAGAGGATCATGAAGGTCTTGAAGTGAGTCTACCTCTAAAGAGAGCCCCAGGAGGTGTTGAGCCTGGTGGTAGTTGAAAGGGCATTCCTGGGGTTGCTAGAAAGAGAAGGCAGCAGCTCTAAGAAGGGAGAACATGCCAGCACCAGGAAGAGATAATAATTGCTCCAATTTTAGAGTCAAATCAGTCTTGCTAAAAAGATGATAGTATAAACAGAGGAGGAAAGAATATTTTGAAACCAGGCATTAAAAGTAGCTTAAATCCAGAGTATAGTGTTATCTGGAAATCTCAAGTCAGCTCCAGTCACCAAAACTGAAACCCAATATGCATTGATATCCATCCCCCAAAGTAATTATCACTGATATTACTATAGTACCTCTTTCTGTGAGTGTTAGGCACTGCACAGTGTAGCTGTTGACTAAAGGGCACTTCAGAGGAAATCTTTTACTCTTTTGCCTGCTTATGTGAGGACTTTTAATATATTTAAATTTTTTTTCTTCATTATTTAAAATTATTAGAGGTTCAAACCTTCATTAATTCTTCTTACTGGAGTCATACTCTTGCCACTGAACTGCAGTGCTCATAATATTTTACAGCTCTTAAAAACAGAATATTGTACAAAAACTCGTCAGGAATACATGATTAATACAAAGGCTTTATTTATCAATGTTCAGGTAGCTATCTGTATTACAGTAAATTGTAATAGTTAGTTTTTCATTTGGGAAGCAATTTTCATCACATTGCTTTCTGATTGTGGATAGACCACAGCTATTGTAGTTTATCAACCCAAGATCCTCTGTTATGGTGTTCAGCTACGTTTTTTGGTAGGCTGCCTAATATTTTAGCATCTGTTTCAATGTTTATATAGAATTAATTAATAAACCAAAGACAGGTGTAGTAGGCAATTAGTTGCTAAAAAACTGATTTCAGTGCAAGGTAAGAGAGTATTTGGCAATTGACACTGAGCAGAAGAGTTTCCAAACCCTTCTATGGATCATGGATCGATCTATGGATGATGATTTATCACCCTTAAAGAAGAACATAAAACCAATAGAGTAATGATGAAGTAAGTTTTCAGGAAGGGGTTTTCTTCCACTGTTTATTTGAATGTACTCAGACTATTTTTTATGTACATCAGGGATTATCTCTGGAATATGATCTGTCCTTTTGCCAGCTATTGTTCCCACTATCTGTTTCTTTTCTGTTTTCTGTGGTGAAAAAAAAAAAGCACTATTTCTTTCTCTATATCAAAGTGCAATCTTTGCCACCTCTTATTTGGTTTGAAACCAGGTTAATATTCAGAATGATCTCAGTATAAGCAGTGGCAAGGAGTTGCATTTCCATGCAGAGCCGGAATCCCACATTTCTTATTGAGTTAAACAGTCCTTTATGGTTTGAAATGTTCAGGAACCACTATTCTAAATGGTAAAACTATACCTCCCTGCCTCCTGCTAAAATCAGTATTAGTCACATAACTTTTAATTGCAGTGAAGTGCACCGGAAATAAATCCTTTGAGTCTCAAGCAATTATCTCTCATGAAACACAAGACAAACAGGAGCTGAAAGCATGATTAAGAGTTTACTGAGCAGCTAGGGTTTCTTAGATAATCTGTATGAAGCTTAAAAAATAAGATGCTTCAGTGGAAGCTGCTGATTAATGACAAAGAATGTGAACTTTTCAACCATCAGCCTGAAAATGAAACTCTTTCCAAAGCACTAATAGTGAATATCCTCCTTTTGTTATTGCCTTAAGTTTTGGTCATATTGCTGTGAAAACTTCTCTGTGTTCCTGGCAGTGCAGTGCTGAAGTACCAAATCCTATGTGCTAGGGTTTTGATGCAGGTGTTGCCATCTCTGAAAACCTGATTTATATCTGTCATGGTTTAACCTGGTGGACAGCTAAAGGCCACACAGCCGTTCACTCATGCCCCTGCAGTGGGATGGGGGA
>VZTV01053113.1:0-10507 GCA_013400875.1 Anhinga rufa
GTTTATGTTGAAATCAATAGTAAAATTCCTAGTGACTTAGGATGGCAGAAATTTTGCCGCTGTTGTATCTGGTTATTTTCACAGTCAACTGTCCTTCCATAAAAATGGGGTTCAGCTCACATAAAGGTGATACCCTGAAGGGTCCTGTTTCTTTCCATTGACAGTAGAGGAATCTTAGGCGATTAACTCCAAAATAACTACAATTGGAGAAGAACTGTCCAAGTTAAATGTTAAAGTACCTTGCCACTATCTCTAGTGGTGCCTTTGAAGTTCAAAAGCTAGGAGTCAAGTTTTTCCATGTGCCTTCAATGAGCTGCATCTGATATGGGAAGGTGGATAAAGCCACGCATTGCTCTGAGGCTACATGAACTGGCTTAGGCTGAATATTTTGGCCTGAACTCATCTATCACCATTTCATATGGTCAATCTTGGTAACAGAATAAGAGGATGCATGAGCCTTTCTCTGTGAAGTTCTTGATCTTGATTCTGTGTCTTGATCTTGAAATGAGGAGGTATGCCTTAAGGTTTACTAAGTGCAAGCAACACTGGGGTTATGTAAAATGCTCACGTGCAAGGAGATTTTTCTTTGTGTGTATTTGCAGCTTTCTGGTTTTAAGAAACAAATTCACGCTGGCAGCATCAGTAAACTTAAGTTACTGAGAAATAATTGGCCTAGGAAGACATTATATCGAATAGGATTCTGAGAACCTAATTTGAAATTTATTTTTATATGCCAGACTCAAATATGTATTTAGTAGATCATACAAGTTATAGTCAATTGATTTGATCAGTTATTATTAAGATTTGAGATACTGGGCCCAATTCTGTACTTTCCTAAAACTTGTGTGGTCTGAGTTAAACCATATAAGAAGCATGTAAAGCGTCATTTCGATTTTACACAAGCATCAGTGTCCGTATGTTATGACGAACCTGAAAATTAATGCCCTAATAGTGACGTGCCTTGCATCATACGCAATACAGGTTGTGTGTCCCCATTAGCGAGCAGTGCAGACTTACAGCGACGCATCTGCAGAAGGGAACTGTCAGTGCTCTGGACCTGGTGCCCACACTGTGCGTGTTTGAGGAGGGTGCTTCAAGCTGATGCTAGTCTAGTCCTGTGAACTGAATGTCAGTAATCTAAGTGAGTAAATTAGGGCTCTTGGGGAAAAAACATCTTTCTGGTTTAGCTCTGAGACTACCCTGCAATGTGAGCTCAAGTGCAGTAAATGGGGACGATTGGGAGGTTTGACTCAAAAAAAGGGTCCTTGTGATCCCAAGCTAAAGCAGTAATATAGATGCATTCACATGGAGTGTTTTGTGCATAAGAGTTGCTCACTTCATTAGATGACTGCTTTTAAATCTTAATTTGCTTTTCTTGAGACTTTGTATTTAATTCTTCTGCCATCACCAAACTGTTCAGGAAGAGCCAATGCAGGTGTGTGGTTCTGAGAGCATCAACCAAAGATTTCTACCTCTCTGGCCTTGTTGTAGAAGTGTATCAGTGGAGGCAGATTAGCAGTGATGATATGTGATCTGAATGTCCTTGCTGAGTAGGCTTTGATTAGCCAGTCAGCATAGTAGTGTATTTTAAATCATTTTTTTCTCCTTGTGAGGTGTGTTGGTATACCTTGGTTCACTGACCACATCCCCGAACACATCACCCTTGAATATCACAAATGCACGTACACTGCGTGGATTGCAGTGAGGCTTGTGGTACTTACTCATATAGATGCAAACCAGGAAGAACCACAAGGTGGAAAATAAATTTGAAACTGTATCTCACTGAGGAGTGGTACTGCAACTAAAAAAAATCCGGTATAGAAACTAGATCCAAACACATTGCTGATTATTCCTCTGCAGCTCTCCTTTAAAACTTCTGATGGTCTTTAAACTGTTGTACTAATGTTTCAAAAGAAATGTAATTTTACAGAGTGACTTGTCTGGGAATAGAATGAGATGGAACATCTGTCCTTCTGAACTGTTGGAATTGCTTGGCTGAAGTGAATGCAAGATGAAAAAAACTGAGATAAAAAGACAGTTGAAAAAAATAGGACCTGTTAATCTTTTCTCTAAAACACGTACTAAACTTTTCAAGTTAAATTTACTCATACTATTTCCTGCCATTTTATACTACTACATCTTCCCACATAACAACTGAGTTAAAAAAAGAAAAAAGTAAAACTGGTTTCATTACAGAGATAACAGCATATGCTAGGACAATTGAAAAAGTCTGATGCATCTTCTGATCACAAAATACAGTTTTATTTTTTAAAATTATGTGAAGGAAAACATTTAATTACCTAGACTCTTGTATCATATTGTCAGCATCTCAGCTAATTATTATAATGAACCTTATTTTCTTCTAAGCTGGCTTTCTAGAAAACATACAGGAGTAAACAATCATTAAGTCTTCCATGCCAGAAAGCACTTTAAGACTAGTAAAAGGTAACATTGTCTTTTTTAAATGTTTTCAGCAGCCAGTAATCTATTTTCATGGTGTTCTGTAAACCCTATTATCAGGGCTGCAGATTCCTACACATGACCAGTCTTCAGTAGTGAGCAAAAATGGCATCTAAATCCCAAGTGACACTCTTAAGTACTTGGCAGCAGAAGGGCTCTTCTGAGGAAGATTAAGTTAATGGAAGCATTTGGGTAACATCTGCATGACTCTTCGTCCTGGTATGGCCAACTCACACTGCCACAACACGTGATGGAGGATTTCTTTGATTATCACTTAAGAACAAAACTGGCTGAAGTTCCTTTCCAGGCATTCGTCAGACTGTAATGTATGTGTGAGAGTATATAGGCAGTGTAAACAGGCGCAGTTATAAAGGGTGGCCCGTGCGGACTTTGAAGAGGACTTAATAAAAATCAGATTACTCATTTAATGAAAAGTAAAAGAAATTGGGGGAAGATTTGTTGTTGTAGCTGCTGTTTATTTGTCTTCTTTACAGCAAGACGTACTGTCTTTTCCAATCGAGTGCTGCCGCAGGCACACAGAGCCTCGTTAATACAGGCGATTAATGCACTTGCCCTTCACCTCAGTTGACCTGGTTTTAAATCTGTTATTTTGTTACAAGTTAGAGGAGTTTATTGGCCTTTCTTTAGCCCCTAGCTGGTGCCTTTCCACCTCGTAAAACCAATTCACAATTTGGCATAAGTGCTGTTTTCTGGTGTGAAAAGACCCGGGGTTGCAGCAGCAGGGAAGAGGCAGGTCACGGCTGAGGGACGTCTGTGCAGGCAGTGGGGGACATCATCTGGGAGCTGACTGTGTTGGACTGGTCTCGCATGATTTTGCAGGCTCCTATTTGAAATCAGGGAGATCCTTGCTTATTTGCATAATGTAGCGTTGGTTTCCACGCCTAGGTTGAGCAGAAGTTACCTGGTTTCATTTTCTGTAGGGCTAATATTAAAAGAAGAAGGATGAGTGGAACATGAAGCAATTATACTAGTATTGAACAGCACAATTTATATTTGTGTTGAGATTTGCTGGCAGTAAGGACCTGGCAGAGTGGAATAGAAGTCTTAAATTATTTGAAAATATTTTTATTCTCTACTGGTTATTCTCACTCTTTCAAGCCTCCTTTCCTGCAAAGTCCAACACTGCTGTCATCAAGAGGTTTTTTTTATCAACAGCTACAGGGGGAACCTACAGACCAATGCAAGCTCCATGGAAGTACCTCCTCCTCTTTATTTAAAGATGTGGCTAACTGGAAAATCATCTTGACTAACTCTTCCAAGATTTGGAATAAAAGGTAACAAATTACTGCAATTTTGAAATTAGATACATCCTGAGAAAAGAGAAGAAGCTCGGAGTTCTTTTTTTTCCCCCATGGAAAAGGAGTGTTTTAGAGGAAACTGGCATTTTCCAGAAGAAAGCCGTGGAAACTGAATTTGAAATTTGTGTATATGAACAGAACACTCAGCATTTTGGGCAGTTATACAGAATAATAAAACCTGAAGAGCATAACCAGCCTGAAATTAAATAAGAAAAAACACTTCCAGAGTTTCACAGGAAAGAAACAAAAATCAGGGCAAAAAACTTGCTGTGGCCAAATTCTGCTATCAAATTACCATTCAGGTCTGAGTGTCAGAGAAGTGTAATTCAGATCTATCTGCTGAAATTTACTGTCTTTTTCCTTAGCTTCAAATTCTAACATTTAAGAGAAGTTGACTAGTTGTTAATAATTTCTAGAACCTTATTTCCAGAAAGTATTAATTTTCCTCAAGGTATGTATTCCTAGAATTTCCCCAGATTTTGTTTGGGTAAAGGAGAAGTAGTTTTTTTCACTGCAGCTACTTTTTCTTTAATCTCTTTCAAAGGAAAGGCATTGGCAGACAAAGGTTTTGCCTGCAGATTTCATCTTTGAATGATGTTTTGTGTTTTAGGATGTGGTAGACATCCACTGTAGAACAGCACACTGGTTTCAGATGTTCTTTCCTTTTTGTTGCTGGTTACCAACACCTTCATCCTTTTTTTTTTTTTTTTTTTTTTTTTTTTATAATGCTGTTGCCCCAGCAGAGCCATGTGGAAAGAAACAGTGAGAATCTGCTTCAGGGCAATGTCAGCCAGCTTAAAGTAAAGAGCTTTCATTGGGTTAAATTAACCTGTTAGCCTTTGTAATAGGAATGAAGAGGAGCTCTGCAGTGGGGGCAGCTACCTCTTTCAGAGGGGTGGTAGCAACCTGCTGAAGCGGGGACCCTCTAACTCCAGTTTCTTCAACGAGCAATTGACCACTGCTTGTAAAGATTTTCAGTGTTTATACCTAGAAGTTGCTCTGACTAATGACACTGTTTAATGTGTCATCATATTGCAGTGCTTCTCTGGGTGGCAGGGCTCTGTATACATCACAGGGCCATGGGTTTTCCAATTAAATGTGCAGTGCATTAAGAAGTTTACATTTCTTGAGAATGAACAGATGAGTAGATGAGTCTTCCTATGAACCAGTTTAGTGAAAAAAACCCACACAGACTTTATTAATAGCAGATTTTATTTTGTAAACGTCACTAAATTTCTGATCCTACTGACCTACCCACTTTAGCAATTGGACAGAATGACAAGAAAACTCTGTTGTTAAACCAGAGCCTGTTCATCACATTCACAGCAGTATCAACAGGGAAGCAAGTGTCTATCTGGGAAAGTTAGGTGAGGAGGGAGGTGTGAGAATCAGTGGGGCTTTTTGTGAAGCCAGGCCCTCTCTGTCACAGCCACAGTCTCAGCCCCAGCTCATAATCTGCACTTCTGTGGGGTGACGTTTAAAATCTTAACTGCGTTTCTGGGCCTTTAGTTTGGTCAATGAAACGTAATAATTTATAAGCCCTGAACACCAGTGTCTGGCAATACTGTGTGTTGACATTGGCCTGAACACCTTGCAGATGAGCTTAAATGGTTGCTGTTATATAAAAATATAACATGAACTAAAGGATGTTAATTTAAAAAACAACACCAACCTTCTTAATCTGTCAAAAGCTACTTTAAAACTGGTGCGTTTCAGTTTTTGACGGAGTATGTTCCTTGGGCCAAATCCTCAGATGCTGCGGACAGTTGTGCTGAAGTCAAGCAAGTGATGGTAGTTTGCAACAGCTGAAGCTTTGGGTGCCTGGGGGTGCATGTGTGTGTTGTATGTGGCCTGGATATTTATTGTAGGGCTGGATTGCACAAAGGGGGTCTGATAGTGGTGTGCCAAAAGGAAGAAGAAAATGCTCTTTCCATGGAGTGCTGTCAAAATCCCACTTTTGTACTTTGAATCATTGGGGCTCTAGCTTTTAGGCTTGCAATTGTTTAAAGATGTCATAAATATTTCTGATATTCTGTTAAATGCAGTCTGCTTTGATTACCAAACCTTGCTTGAGTATTGCGCTCAGGGGGGTAATGATAATATTGATTTACCTACATATAGTGCGTAGTATATCAGTGTTATCAGACATGACTTTATTTTAGTAGAAACTTTACAATACAAATCTAATCTGATAGTTTTATATGATCTCTGGCTCTGGATGTTGGAAATAGGTTGCAGCTTGTATTGTAATGGTTTTGTTTAACATAGCACATGGCTTTTCAAAAGCATTGAGGGCTAACCTTTACTCAGGGTTTTGTTCTTACCCACGAAAGGGCATTTTAATGATGACTCGCAAGAAACTGTTTGAAATGTTTCAGAAACCTGTTGCCCTAACTTTGATATTCTTGCTTGAACGTCACCATGTGATGTTCTTGTTTGAAGCTCACAGTGAGCTGTGTCGTACTGTCCGAAGGGTTCTGGAAACTTGCTGCTGAACAGGATTCAGAGTGGTTCAGGAGCAGAAAAAATCTTCTCTTACCTGCTGCCCTTCAGCAGAGAGTAGATCCACAGGGGACTTTGTTACATGGTATGGTCTGGGGCCCACTTTAGCTTTACTTCATCTTTCCAGCAGTCCCAGAACTCTTAAAAAATGTGGGTGGAGATCCATTACACATGCTTACTGTGGTTATTCGCCATGAAAAACAGTATGAACGGCCAATGCAGACTCCAGGTGGTGGATCAGCATTAATCATAATAGACGCAGGGGCAGAGGATTGGCAAGATACCATGAGAAATGGTTGTACAACCATCCCCTTGAACTCCATTTCCTCCCATGGGGGACAGGGATATGGAGGTAAGTGGCAGTGTCTCCATCTTCTGTTTCCAGCTATCATAAACCATGATCTGCTGTATGCCCATGCCCTTTTGTCTGCAGGAAAAGGGTGCACGACGTAACTCTCTTAGAGTAGACTTAGAAATTTTGTTTTTCTGAAAGCTTTCACAAAAAAGTAATAAAGATAGAAGCCTTTTCTTCAAATTCAGTTGGGTTTAATAGGAACAGCTTCTAGAGGCACTGCATGTTTGTCAGCACACTTGCCTAAAAGACTAGGCAATGAGCCAAAAAGATCCATCTTTTCTCCTCTTTCCTCTCTTCCTTGCTCATCTGTTGCATGTATTTCTGCTCATCTGAACCAGAAAGGGAAATGGTGTGGATGTGGAAGAGAAGCAGGAGCATTCAACATGTTCACAGCATGCTCACCACAGGCCTGTTGTGTGAGATACCAGTGGTGAACCAACTAACAAGAGAAGAAGTTTGGGCTTGTGGTTGGCCTTGTGGCCAAGCTCTCTAGCTGGTGGAGCAGCTGCAGAGGCAGCCGGGGCCAAGCTGGCTGTGAGGAGATGGGGAAGTACATGGGCTCTGCCCAGTGCCCATCCCTCCCCCTTCCCTCAACGCAGAGTTGTGCAGGGAGCTCTTTCTCGCTCAGAGGATGTTAGGACACAAGTGGTGCCTCCACTGAACCACAGAGAGGAACAGCTACCAGAGTTGTTGAAATAGGGACTGTTAGATACTGTGAAAGCTTGCTGCACTTCTGGAGGATTTTCTGTGCCCCATCCTCTTTCGCTGGAGCTCCGTCTCTCTCCCGTCTGCATCTTTCCACTCCCTGCAGTCCTTTCACTTCATTTTTACTCCTTGTCTGCTGTTTTATCTTCAGCTCTTCTGGCCTATTTCTCCTTACATCTTTCATCATCAGTCCTTTGTTTCTTTTAGTTCCATACACACCACTTTATCTAAACCCTGTTAAGAAAAAAACACGAATGGATCTCCTCTGAAGTTGTTTCCATCGCACAGTTTGTTGGTTGTGTTATTGCCTTTCCTCCATCGTTCTTTGTTTTGGCTGTGAGAGCTCCAGGCAGGGCCTGGCTGCAGCTCTGTGTGTACAGAGCCTAGCAAGACCAAAGGCGCTCCATTCTCAGTAGTCCTTAGGCACTGATGTTGCAAGCAGAATTAATAGTAATTTGAGTGGATGCAATTGCCAATGTGGTCATAGACCTACAATGCAACTGTGGGAGAGTAAGTCTCCTGGTGTCTGATCACTATCTGTAAAATAATACTTTCCTTCTAGCCTTTAAATAAGAATACATAGTTAAAACTAAATCGGATTTTTAAATCTCTTTCACCATGAATAATCTTCTGTGTGATTAGCAGGACAAGTTAGGTATGCAGTTGTTTTTAAATGGTAAACTTTAGGCTTACCTGCCTGCTTCTCAGATGTTACATGATTCTGCAGGGTGATGTACTGATTTGCAGCTCATGCATCCGTCCACACATGTACACAAACACATTCACATTTCAGTTCCATTGCTGCTCCTCCTTTGGAAGATTCAACTGGAAAATTGCAAGAAATAGGCATTGCAAGAGTAGGGAAAAGTCTGTTGTAAGTTTTCTGTCCTCCTGCCAACTTGTATCTTTTGCACCTGCACAGGTAGGGAAAGTATAACAGTGGAGACACATGTATAAACGCTTGTTTGTGTGACTAGTACATTTGTAAACTGGAAACAAGGCAATGGTCAGAATTTATTGCTATTGCATGAGCCCACTCAACAGTGTTACAGATGTGGAACAGTGCAATGAGAGTAGTGCAGTGTATGCTATAATCATACTTGCATAGCTCAAGGAAATATACTGTATCTTACTAATTATGGATCGCAAATATATTTTGAGATCCTCTGATTAAAGGCAGTATTGAAATATAAAGCGTTGCAACAGAACTGTGCTAATTTGCATGGTTGACTGGGAGACCCTTTGTGGCTGAATTAATTTTGCAATTTAGTAAGTTAACGTACACAGCACAGCAAAGCTCATGCATCACGAATTGCAATTATTCAGTATATTTTGACAACTATATCTCTATTTTAGTTATTTACAATGCTTAATGACTTCCTAGTAGTTGTTCAATAGCACCTCCTTTACAAAAATCAGTGAAATCTTATTCATACAGACTGAAAGGGGTCAAGCATATGGGGATGCTGGGGAGAGGCCAAAGTAGGGGTCTCTTTCTTCTCTTACCTGCACATGGGCTGCTTGCCACTGCTGTCTAACTCAGCCTACCATCTCTTCTCAGAAGTGCCTGAAAAGCCCCTGAAACCAGCACTGTGACTTGATTAGGGACTAGTTAGGAGAGAAATTTTTGTATGTATTGCATGGTGTGCAGACAAGCATGACTTGTAGTATGCTATTGTTGATTATCACAGAATCACAGAACGGTAGGGGTTGGAAGGGACCTCGAGAGATCATCTCGTCCAACCCCCCTGCGTGAGCAGGCACACCTAGAGCAGGGGGCACAGGACCGCGTCCAGGCGGGGTGGGAATGTCTCCAGGGAAGGAGACTCCACAGCCTCTCTGGGCAGCCTGTGCCACTGCTCTGGCACCCGCACAGGAAAGAAGTTTTTCCTCATATTTAAATGCTTGATAGTGGCCAAATAATAGATGAAAAGATGTTTTCCCTATAAAGCAGAGTTTGGAAATAAATTTTGGAATTTGAAATAAAGTTTGGAAATAAAATAATGGTAAAATAAAAGTAAAGATCTTTGGTCTCTGACAGGAGGTAAATCTGCTCAAATGAGGCAGATAAGGTTTCAGATGACACAGCTTTCAAATATCAAATTGTTGTCATACAGGTGTTAGTATTGAAAACACTTGCTGCGATACACAAAAAGCACCTTACAACCTAGCAACCCAGTAAACAAGAAAGTCTCCTAAACGTTGTGATATGACACTGTCTCATGTAGTTCCCCTTTCTTGGCCTGATGGATCTGAAATTCTTACTCTCAAGATTATCAGGAAACCATTTGGATTTCCTCTGAGCTCAGCACATGGGATTATATCGTTTTTTCTGCCCAGCAGTGCAGCATCTCTCCAGTCCCACTCACCAACACTTCAGGCAGTCCTGCATTTTGTATCTCTTGCTATTCTAGGCAACCCAGGCATATAAGCTTTGCACATGTGCAAAACCCAATAGTTTTTGCTGTTTCCAGCATGCTGGTGGCTGAGACTACTCGTTGCTGATACTTCACTGGCACTTGACACTGAGGGCTTTGCCATACGGTGTACGTCTCCTAGTACAGAGCAGGTAGCATGAGCTGTTTAACATGTCCTTGCTCATGCTGAACGGACGTCTCTTTTTTGGAAGGGAATTCCCACCCCCTTCTGCTTTGACCAAGGGCCTGTGCTGATATGTTTCTCCTCCTTCCACCCACAGGGAAGTCGGCGCTTCCCTCACCATCAGGCTCAGCCTCATGGTTGCCTCGCAGCCATCACCTTGTCCTGAAGTTTGGTTATCTTGATCAAAACCACAGCTTGTCCACATCCAACATAAGTGTAAAATAGAAAATAAAGCATGCCTATGCTAATAATTTCAAAATGCAGGCTTATCTAGGCCCTAAACCAAGTTAGGTCCAGCACTATTTTTTTTAGTTGTTGGGAGGCTGTACATAACTGACACGATCCATCCGTGATGCTGTCTATGTGCCTGTCTGTGTCCACCTGTTCCTCCACTGAGGGACCACCCAACAGGCTGTCTCAGATAGTCTGTGGCCATTGAGCCTCCCCTGTAAAGACAAAAGACTTGAGAGAGATCCAAAAGGCTAGGAACAACTCAAACAAAAGGTATTTGAGTGCAAGGGTGCTTGTGCCTGCTGCATGTGAGAGACCTCAGCCTCTTCTGGGG